>JAPYZD010001228.1:0-22682 GCA_030522725.1 Ichneumoninae sp. B BG-2022a | reverse complement strand
GGGATAGGTCGCATGGTGTGCGCGGCGAGGGGCTGCCCACTGCTGCGCGTCGTACCAGCGTCAGGAACAATATAAAACAATCTTTACTATTTTTTATCTTCGTAACTAGATGGAGAATCGCTTTACCATTTTTCGAGAAGGATCGTTAAACATCCAACTAATGTACAAAAAAAAATTATTGAAATCGTAAGAAGGAATTATTTACGGTGATTGAGAAAGCAATTAAATTTGCACGATAGATAGGAAACGCCGTGTATAAGGACTTTTTCGAAAATCGCAAAAACTTGCTTTCTAGATGGTCAATAATTTTTAAAAAATTTACATGTTTTCGTTTAATAATCGGGCAACCAAAGGCAAATAACCAGTATGGTGGTTATTAATGTTAAAATGAACTAATGAAATATATTTGTATATTTATTATATATTAAGATGCGAACTGGTGATATTATTCGAATAGTAGAGATATTTTCATAATTTATCAATTTACTGATGTATTTTAAATATTGTATATAAAAGGGTTTATCCCGTAAACTAAATAAATAAATAAATAAATGTTTTCATGAAGCATTGAACAACAAATTCGTAAATTTTTAACAATTTCGTATGAAATCGTTATCGCGCGATAACTACCTCAATATTTTTGACGCTCGTGCGAGTCGCAGCAGTACTTAGCATACAACGTACCCACGAAGCTGGGAACTTTCAGCAGCTGCGCTGATGGCGAGCTCTCTTTTGATATCGACACGTGCAACGAGGAGTACCTTTTAAGCTCGGCTGAAGCGCGATAGTGTGAAAGCTTCGCCAGTTTTATTCGGAGCTTCGACGTGGTGGTGGGGGGAGGGGCGGGAGGGGGGGGAGGGAGGAAGGCATAAGCGAATCGAGGTGCCGAGAGGAATATCCGAGAAGTGGAGTAACAACCTGCAAAGCACTCGGTTCCTCTCAGGCCTCTTCTTCTCGTTTGGCACCACTCCCGAAAACTATACTCGGGACTGATTCTCCTCCGTATACCTTGTATCCAGGCACGACCTGATTTATCTCGTGCTGGCCAGCGGCACCCTTACTACACGGGACCCCTCGCGGGCTCAGAAAATCGCGAGGGTATTCTTTTCGTCGCTATTTCTGGCTCTACGAGATTTATACATCTTTTTGCGATTCCAACAGGGTACGCTTGCCTTTTTAGTTCTTAAACTTTATACCATTTCTCCGCGTACCGCCCTCCGTTTCGCTTTTTGTGTAGAAAAAAAAAATAACAAAAAAAAATGTTACGTTGGGTAAATCTCAAGTTTCTCCCCATTAGAAATTCAGAGTTTTCGCTGTCGGCATTCTCCGCTTACACGGATTCCCTTCCACATTCGGAAGGTCAAACCATTATTGACGTTGCTCATCCGGGTTTTTCTCACACGTGGAAAGTTTTTCCCCGCTGTCGCTGTGAATGCCGTGGGCCACCGGACGCGCCGCTCGGGTGGTTTTGAGTTTTCGCCTCTGAACGGAATATTACCGTGGGCTGACGTTAGTTTTCTCGTCCATTCTTGCGTTCCCTTCTATAACCGGCGCTGCCGCTCCGGGTCTGGGAGTGAACGATAGGTCGGAATACGCGCTTGACGAGGCGGATTCGTAAAGGCTCGGTTCGCGATGGCACAGAAAGCGATGGTAAATCAGCTACGTATACCGAGACCCCGACTATACACCTATCCAGCAGTTCTGCGAGCTTCTTCCGTTGCTAAATCATGCAAATACTAATAATGGCGCGGCGAAACGTTGGATAATTGGAATGTAAACATCGAACGGGTGAGGGAGTCTTTCCATGGTTCTGCGGTCGGGTCGGGGTGCTCGGAGGTTGAGAAGCTTTGAGCTTTCCCCGCGCACTCTGACCCGGCAGGGGTGGTTAGGAGCCGTATTCTCGGTGCCCGAAGGAAGGGAAAACGGCGCCCGTAAACGTCAGGGTCTCCGGGCTCATGAGTCGCTGTACCGAGTCAGCCCGAGTCCATCCGCGGTACTCTGTTAATTTCGGTTTGACGGAAGCGTCGGGCTGATTTGGGGCTAAGGAATCGTTGCCGGGAGAGAATAAGCGGCGAACCGTGTCAGTGCTGATCCACGGGCGACCGGTAGGTCTACACGTACAACGGTACGAATCGCGCTCCGCAGCCACTGAGGATTCTCCATGCTTCTTTCCGTACCTAGTTGTACGCTCCACGCTCCTGTGTGTCTGACAGAACAACTGTACTTCCTCTCTATTCCGTTCCACGTACATTCACGGCGTAATGAGACTCCTTGAGGGATGCATCCTTGTCACTTCCCTCGCCTCTCTCACTCCCACTGGCGTCTTGGCTTCGTTGCTTAGCTTCGCGCAGCAGTCATAGATGAGCGGAGAGATATTAGTCCCGAAATTTCTCGACGTCTGAACTCAAACACGCCGAGGCAAAATGAGGTGCGCGAGACGGAAATTTTGAAATTCCATTCCATTCTTGAATGCTCGGAGAACGTAAATAATTGGGCAACTGGGTCTCGAGACATAGTTTCGTAGGGGAAGGGTACGTTCCCGAGAAAATTAGGGGGTTTTATTAGTGGGCTCCTGAACGCATAACGCATATTCTTCTCACTGTACCACTCAAAGGCGAGGACAAAAATTTCAAAAAAATATATTCTGGGCTCTTTAGATTTTAAACTTCAAATTTCATTTTTTAGTAATTTACTCACTGATCTTGTAAGCTCTTCTAGTTAAACTTTCATAAAACTTACGTTCCTTATTTTTTACTTGTATCATTGCTGTAATTTGATATATTTTTTTCTTTACTGACATGGTTTGTGTTTTTTTTTCGGGAATAGTATATCCGTTTATAATACAGTCGATCTTTTTTATCATTATACTTAGTACAATTTTCCGCCACGTTAAAGATTAAATTACCTTTATCTAATTTTAATTTTGTAAAAAATTCAATTGTGTAAATTATAATTATATTTTTTAAAGTATTAATAAAATAAGAATATTAAATTGATTTAATTATCTTTGATTAGTTGATTGATTATTTAATAATTATCGCAACATTATCTCATTACATTGTCATATTCATCGGTCCATCATGTGTTGAAATTCACTGGACGGCGATTTTACGAAAGAGGTGCAAAAAAAAAAATTATGAAACTGTGCAAAGGTTGCATTTTTTAAAGTACACAAGTTTATTATTCATGGCGGAAATGTTCATTGTGATTCAAGATATTTTTTTCCTCCGACCGGACAAATACGTTCAATCAGGTTTCCCCGAGTCCACCTTCACTATCTCATCCGCCGGAACGAATCTGTTTATCCCTCCTTCCATGATCGTCGGAATCATTCGTGCCTCGGGGCGGGCGAGCCTCGCGGATTCCAGATAAGCTTCAACTGGCTTCCCTTATCCGCTCTCGCTCGCTCCACCGCTACCGTTCGCCGGTGGCACCGACGACGTCGTAGCGACCCTCGAGGCTATCTCGACGAGGAAATCCTCGATAGGTCGTACGACCAGGCCGTAACCAACTACTACGACTATTATAGCCTCCGGGACAACTTCCAGTCTAGACCGTGTCTTTTGTACGGGTCACCACGCTCGCGCTACTAGCCTGCCAGATGACTGGACTGCATATACTATATAAAAAAAAGAAAACAAATATACACAGAAACATCGTGGTTATCCGGGATCCAAAAGATGTGAATGAAAGAAGAAGAAAAGAAAATGTACAAAACAAAAGTAGCGGAGGGAAGGGGGTGGGGGGGGGGGGGATGAAGAAAATCCGCAGGTTTGCTTGCATTGATAATTAAAGGAGGCAGGGAGAAGCAAAAGGACGACAGACGACGGTCCATTATTCGGCTTCCTCATTTGTTCCTGCGTTTTTCTTCTCCCCCAAGAAATCAGCCTACAGTCTCGAGCGTAACCGACACGTTGTGGCGGAGGAAGAGGAAGAAAAATTTCTCGTCCCGATGGAGGGTGCCAGTGCGACGGTGGACCGGGAAGGTTACAACGACGAAGAAAAAAAAAGGGAACAAGAAACGGTCCGACGTAGCGCGCAATGTGCTCTGAATCGTTCATATTTGCTTCATTCGGAACTTCTTTTAGCCGTGAAACAAAAGCACGCCTAATTAACACGCTTGAGACAGTATGCAGTTGCTTTCTTGTCTCTTTTTTTCATCCCTTTCTTCCCTCTTTTCCTTGTACCAGTATTTCTCGGTTTCCGCGTGCGGTTTGCCTGAATGCCGACCGGTGGGTCGAGACTCGTGGCTACCGCTATTACGCGGGGCATACGTACGACTCCAGGATTTAGTGTAGGTATGCCGGTTGAGCGAACTGTGCAGGACGTGCCGGCGGTGTGGGGAGGGTGGCGAGAGGAGAGGAATAAAAAAAAATGAGAAAGGCATGAGAAAGGACGATGAAAAGAGGATGGCTATCCCGGTAACGATTCAAACAAGCCTTGATAATTAGCAGCTTCCTGCACGGAAGCGCATCCAGGATCGTTGGTAAGTCCGTGGCCGGTAGGTGGGCAGTCCCCTTCCCCTGTCGTCATTTAAACAGCGGTGGCATCGGCGAGACAAGGACTCTCGATGGATCTTGTCCTGCCCCGTACCCGAGCGCAAACGGCTGCGTTATTATATGACGAGCATCTTCAAAAAAATGCTGCCGTGCGTTCGGGAGATCTAACGGGAAGAGTGCGCTGGTTTTTTTTCCTCGTACAGTCGGAACAGACAGGGGATGGCATTTGTGTAGGGTTGGCGGGGTTAACGGCAATCGCGAATGATCACTTCGAAATCAATTTATCACCTAACCAACTGTAAGTGAATGCATTTTCAATGCTGAACAGGAAATTGATACCGGTTTTTGGTTGATCCTTTCAAGAACACATTTTTTTTGTTGTTAACAAGGAGTACTTCCGGTCGTATTTTAGGGTTAAACTCAAGCCAGTCATTGATAATTGTCAAAAAGGCATATTCAGCGCTGAACATGAAACGAAATCGATACCAGTTGTTGGTTAAATCCTTTAAAGCACACATTTTTTTTGTTCTTAACAAACAGTAATTCCGGTCGTTTTTTAGGGTTAAACTCAAGCCAGTCATTGGTAATTGTTGAAAAGGCAATTTCAGTGGTGAATGCGAAATCGATACCAGTTGTTGGTTTAACCCTTTAAAGCACACATTTTTTTGTTCTTACCAAAGAGTTATTCCAGTCGTTTTTTTAGGGTTAAACTTAAGCCAGGCATTGGTAATTGTCGGAAAGGCATTTTCAGCGCTGAACACGAAACGAAATCGATACTAGTTGTTGGTTTAATCCTTTGAAGCACACATTTTTTTTATTCTTAACAAACAGTCATTCCGGTAGTTTTTTAGGGTTAAACTCAAGCCAGGCATTGTTAATTGTCGAAAAGGCAATTTCAGTGGTGAACGCGAAATCGATACCCGTTGTTGGTTTAACCCTTTAAAGCACACATTTTTTTTGTTCTTACCAAAGAGTTATTCCGGTCGTTTTTTTAGGATTAAACTCAAGCCAGGCCTTGGTAATATTCGGAAAGGCATTTTCAGCGCGGAACACGAAATCGATACCAGTTGTTGGTTTAACCCTTTGAAGCACACATTTTTTTGTTCTTACCAAAGAGTAATTCCGGTCGTTTTTTAGGGTTAAACTCAAGCCAGGCATTGGTAATGGCTGAAATAGCCTACCATTTTCCGTTTCCGGCTCGATTAAAATTGCTCACTCAATTAACCACCGAATTCATGCGAAAAAATAAATCACACGGTCTCGTTCTGTATTTTAGTTTTTATTCGCCGGTGGATGTTACAACCCCTCGGTGCGATACCCCCTTCAGCATCATGCGAATCATCATAATAAATTCATGAACGGTTTTGCGCCAATGTGTGCCCAAAGTCGTCCTAAATTCCTCCGAGAATGACTCACAGAAGGCGAGTGCAGCACTGACAGAGTGGATCTCTTGGCGCTCACTGTACCCTCTGTGAGAGTGAAGTGAATCTTTTGTTTTCCCACGTACAATTGGGCGGCTCTTCCGTTTTATTTGACGTTTCTCTTGGGCGCCACCAAGCTGCTCGGAAGTATGGACCATGTTCGTCCGGATGCGCAGAACGCCGAATGGAAACGAAATAAATTCTTCGACTCGTCCCCGGCCCGTTCACCCCTTTTTTCCATACCTTCCTATCTCGTCCCCTCATCCAGCGAGCATCGGTTCTTCAAACCTCCCTTTCCTTTTTCCTTGGGGCTCTCTCGAAAGTCCTGTGAATCCGAGGATGCGCATTATGAAACGAATTCACTTCATACTTTATTTCGCGTAATACCAATTAGTCAATTACCTACAATTAGTTTCTACCCCGAAACTCTTTTGGTTTCAACCCATTCTCTCGTCTACCTCCGTGCTCGATGATATTTTTATTTTTTTTATTTTTTTTTTATTACAAATTCAAAGGGCCGTAAGCATTGACAACGAGCTCGCTAGCGTAAAAAAATCACGAGCCCCGACGTGTACACAGAGCTGGGAATTGAGTGCACAGTGACATCCCGAATATACCTTGTTATTCGCGAAGCTTTTAAAAAAATTAATATTTTTTTCATCCATCTATCTATATTGTCACGGGTTTTTTCATCATAAAAATCAACCGACGCATGCTGTTTACACAGAGTTCGCGGTGCGTCGTGCATATGGAAGCTCACGTGTCCAGGGCTAATAACGAAAAATACAAATAATGAAAAATATAAAAAATAAATACACAAAATAAATACAATAACATAAATGACGAGAAGTAAATGAAATGTGTCATCGATAGAAACATTTTAAAAAATGTATAATCGCGCCTGTTCACCGAAAATACAAAAAGTTGAAACATAAACCCCAATGTCGCTATTCGCTGGCGAGTCGATCGGGCAAAGAATACACTAAATTACAAATCCACCTTGCTGATTCCCGCCCACGTAAATTAATACACTGAAAAAAATCGATTGCGGGCTGCCAAAGAAAAAAAATTTTGTTTCAATTCTATTTTCAATTCTTACAATTCCATACGATATTGAAACAATGATGGCAAAACTGGCAAGGTGATATGTTATCGTTTCAATCCGGTATAAAATTAAACGAATTGAAAGTAGAATTGAAACAACATTTTTTGTTCATTGGCAACCCACAAGCAAACTGTACTTGAATCAATGATATTTTCTGTGTACAAACAAAAAATAAGTACAAACAGTAAATACAATAACATAAATGGCGAGAATTAAATGAAATGTGTTATCGATAGAGACATAAAAAACGTATAATAGCGCGTGCCCATCGAACGTACAAAACGTTGAAGCATAAACGTCAACATCTCTATTCGCTGGCGATTCGATCGAGCAAAAAATCCACCAAACTACGAATTCATGTTGCTGATTTCCTTTTCATCGACGAAAATGAGAGTGATGAGGAGAAATCTTTTTCATCGTCGCTACTGTGTGTTCCCACCGTGCGCTGTTGCTTCACGGCATTAATCACGATTGTTCGCCCTTTAATCAATATTTCAGTAGTTCTCGCGATCCGTCGTTCGGTTCCGCACGGATTGTTGCACAACGCAGCCATTCGCTAACGAGGAATCGATGAATCGACGACCGCGTTACCGCCGCTAATATTGCCCGTGCGGCACGTCGTTTACAGTATCCGCGGTATGTACGGTACCGTAGAACCGCGCACTAGTAGTGTTATAGCCGGCCAGCCGAATAGAGCCACGGCAAATAGGTAGCTGCTCCTACTTGCCGGAATAGCTACGAGATTAACGCCGTGATTGCGGCGAAAATGCTGGTTAACCCTTGGCACGTTCCTCTGCTCCTTACTTACACGTCGTTCGTACGTATACGTAAGGCGAAACCTTATCGTTATCGCGTGCCGGTGAAACATTCGAAATGAGACTTGTGTACAAGGTACATTGTTACGCGTGTAACCTTCGATATAATTTACGGTTATTTAAAGTATCATCAATTGCTGTGGTTATTCAAACCCGAGACCACCTGATATTTCGCTTTAAAGACCACTACACTCGCCGTTAGATTTAAATGGTCGGTATGTGACATTCCTATGTTCTCGCGTAGCAGAAAATGTATAAGGATAAAATTGTGAAAATGGCCCGCGATGGCGCGGGTCGTAGGTAATTGATTTATGTCTTACTCGGGGTGGGCCACATTCGCCACCCCGTGAATTAGCCGTATATTCAGGGTAGGCTAAACACCCGACACTGTTCAAAAAATTGTAAATGTAATGTACAATTTTGTCATAAAAAATTAATGGACTTTTAGAGAGAAATTTAAAAAAAATATTAAATGTAAAGTATTTCTAAAGTTTTAAATGTACTGTACATTAATATTTCATCACAATTGTACATGATATTTAATATATCAGTTTATGTATAAAAACTTTGGGTACCGGTTCATTAAATTTCGTACGAATTTTTTTACAGTGTATTCGAGAAGCGGTAGAAGTACATATTTTGATAAATATAATTTTTATGCGTGCAACATACATTTGATTAATTATTCATTTTTAAATAAGATCTTTGCATTTCATTTAAAAAATATTGTAAATATATAAACTATAAATAGTATATTATATAAATATATAAATAGTTACATTTTTTGTTAATCGGTGATTGGTATTACTAGAGTGTAATGGATAATACCGGTCGGATCGACTTTTTTTCAATCCTTAATAACAGTCAGATGTCAATAATTCTATAACGCGAGACCTCAGTATTTGGTACTCGACATTCCAAAGCTTGTATCTATTGAAGTTTTTTATCGAAACTTTACGCTGCATTTAAAATATTTAGATTCTCGAAACTTAGGTCACAGATACAAGATCGCTCAACCTGCCCGCTGAATTTTTGTTCAAGTATGTATGACAGACCGTGCACTAAAACAAAACTAAAACATCGGTCCGTCATTTTTCACGATGTCCCTTCGTCGAGCTTCAACTTTCTCTTTTTGTTCCTCCGCCTCTCGCCACTGCTCTCTCGCTTCCGGCAATTTCCGTTTCCGTTCTAACGTTTCCGGAGTACCTTCTGCTTTTTATAGTTTTACCATACTGTCTGCGGTACATGCTGTGCATGTGCGAGACCGAACGAAAGTGATGAACAGACGGGCCGAGAGCAAAACGGCTAAAACGTCGAGCCAGAATCGTCAACGGCCAGTTTCAATGGGCGCGCGAACGACACATCGAAATAGCGGGCGACCAGCTCTGGCAGTTCGGCAAACGCAGTCTAACGGCATCCGATCACGGCGGTACACCGCACTAATTACGCGCCCGCCCACGCCCCGGCTTACCGGAAGAATAAAAGTCGAGAGTCCGCGAACTTCTATCGCGTATACGTGTGTACGTGAAAGAGGGGAATTCGAGGCCTCGCACGGCATTGCGCATGATCCCGAGAGCCGACGTCGTTTATGTGTGCACTCGTCGTTACGTGGCTATCCGATCGCGTTGAACCTTCCACGCGCAGCTCGGGGTGGTTCGCACCCACGTGGCGCAACACCGTGCTGTCAGTCGCGTCCGGCGAGCCACTCGCGTAACGCGCACCCCGAGGCTCCTCTCGATCTCGTTAAATTTCATCTTTCGAAATATCTCAATCAAGTTTTCACGATTATTAACAAAAGAGACGTTGGAAATATATTTTTTCACGCCTCACGAATAGTTTCATTATACTTTGTCGTCAGTGAATTTTTTCATCGGTTCTAATTTCGGGTTTTTTTTTTTACCGTTTATGTTAATTTTTTGTTGGGAATGCAGTTTTTGTGAAATCATCGGTTTGATCGACTCTCCCTTGCTGTTTCCGGCTGACTGGTGAGTCTCGCAGTTATCGTAGAAATTTGTATCTCAGTCCCGAAAGAATACGAACTGAGTTCAGATTTTATTCGCGATTTTATACTGTACTGTGCACACTGCAATGACTTAAATTTAGATTGGTTGGATTTTATTGCGGTCGGTGCAAGGGGTGCCTTTGATTAAGTCGCGAGCCCGTGCAATGCCTTCATTGCCCTGTCGGCCCTCAGAGTGTTCTTCTCAATGAATTTGACGCGAACGACTGGCAATAAACTTTCGGTCATTAAGTTCGAAGTTTTTTTTTTCTTTTTTTTTCCTCTCTCATCGAGGCCGCTCGCGCGGTGGTTCGCCGTCTCGGGATTAAAGCTCTCTCGACCGGCTTCATCAATATACATACGTCTTGCAGAGTTTTCGCTTTTCAGCTTCGTAAACTTGCCGCGTCTTTACTACCGCTCACTCATGGCTACGGCGAGAGTGAATTAAAAGTGTATCGACCCCCCGTTTCGTCGTCTTTCAATCGCGAAACCTACTCACATCGTATTAAATTAACTCGAAGCCAACGGGGTGCCGATACTCCGGATAATGAATTCATCGATTTCCCATCACACATTCGTCGGGAAATTCGAAAAAAAGTCGGCTTGCATTAGGTAGATTGCCGAAATTCGCTTAGTCAATGTCGTCCTTTGAGAGTGACACAGGTTAATTAGATAAGATGGGCGCATTTTATTACTATTTTTTTCATGAAAAATCCAAAATTGGTCTATGTACACGGTGAAAAAGATTAACAACAATTCTGTGCTCTGCACGAATAAATACTGTGTGTTTCAGTAACTTTCATATTTTATGCAATGTCGAAGCAGCGGACATGCCTGCGTGGTGTGGATGTGTGAATATTACCGGAACGAAAAATGTTCTTGTCATTTTCTTCATTTCCTCGTGCATACTTGGAAGTATATTGAATAATTCCGTCGCTTCACCAGTAACTGTTTCGGTCAGTTCGGTTCTTTTACAATAACTCGGGTTAATTACATAAACTGAGTGATTTTTGTTTTTATTGTTATTTTTCTTTTTATGAAAAATCAAAAATTGGTCCATGTACATGGAAAAAAATTAATAACAATTATGTGCTCCGCAAGAAAAAATACTGTGTGTTCCAGCAATTTTTACATTTCATAAAATACTAAAGCGGTGAGAATGTCTGCGGTGTGTGGATATGTGAATATCACCGCAACGATAAATGTTCTCCTAAAATAGTTTAATCCTTCGTGCACACTCGGAAGTATTTTCACTTGAAAAATTCCATCGCCTCTCCGGTAATTTTTTCTGTCACAACGGAAAAATTAGAAATTTCTGTTATTGCGTTACTCGCCGCATAATTCATGGGAATTTCTGTAATCATTGTTAATTTCTACATTCCGTATACTTTCTCATAGCTCGCAATCCTCCCGTCGTCGTTCGAAAAATTATAATGAGAGATCTAAAAATATACATTTGAATCCGGGTGCAAAAAAAAAATCGAAACAAATTTTGCGGTGAGAAATCGCACGCGACTGCGGTCACGTGCGATTTCTCACCGTAAAATTGTCGCCAAAGGAATGTCGAGTCGTACTTTATCTCGTCGTGGACTGGGGAGCGACCAAGCGCACCCATTTGCCACCGGTGCAATCGCTTTGCTGAATCACCATGATAAATTCCGTGGGATGAGCGTACACAGGCATATCCCATTAGGCATGGCCCGCGCCAGAGCAAGCAACAGCATTACCGGAAGCAGGGTACAGCGCCTGCACGGCTCGTGTCCGCGACGTTTTCGTGTAATATGTCAAAAGACTTTAGCCGGGTCATCGATCAATTAGCGCGGGGAACGCGGGCCCGTACGGCAATCCGTGCAATCGCGTTTTATTATCCACCACCCGAAAGCGCTTCGTTTCGCTGATCCGTCTTGATGGGGTCGACACTGTCTGATCCCGAATGCAAAATATCCGTCGTATCTACTGAATACTAAATTCTTCCGTTCCAGCTTCCTCCCCGTTTCGAAATGCCGGGGTGCCGAACACTTCGTCCGAGCTTTCGTCTCAATATTCCAGGAATTCCGGCATGTATTAATATTGACACGAATCACGGAATTCCGTGTAGACGTAGGGCAATGCCGGCGATAGCTGCACTCGAGTAGTCCTCTTCACTGGATAGCGGAGGAATTCATTTTATTAAGCTCATCCATCTTCGAGGGGAAAACGTCTCAAGCTTCTCGCGACTTCTCTAGACGATCCTGTTCGATACAAGTGCCACTGAGGTATAACCACGTTGAAAATAATTTAAATACCTTCGCTTGAATAATCGATTGGGGGGAATCTCCGCACAGTCGCAAGCAATTATAGGTACGACAATTTTGCACGGCGACAGATACAAATCACTGAACGAGAGTGGTACGAATTAACACTTGCCGATTATACACTTTTCCATCTGGTTTTTTCCGATGAAAGGGACGGTCCCTTTCATCGGATATAACGAAACGTATACGGTAAAGAAAGTTTCTCTTAAAAGTCGAAATTACTTTTAATTATTGTTGCGTTTACTATGTAATTTTTTTCTTCAAAAAGTTGCCGATTGTTAAAACGTAAGATTCAATGAAATCGTACGTTCTAACAATCGGCAACTTTTTGAAAACAAATTATATAGAAAACGTAACAATAATGACTGTACACCATAAAAAGTAATTCTCAAGGGGAATGTCTACATTTTATGGTTACGACAATGACAAACAATCATGGCCGCAACCATAATTATCGTTTAATCGATTAAATATATACTGACAGAAACTGTCTATATAGACGTTTCCCCTGGCAACTCTTCGTAGGAAATAATATCTTTTTTCTCAGTGTTCGATGGTTCCGGTTTATTTTCAAAATCTAATATTTTTGTAATTCGCCGGTACACTAAGAAGAAAAAAATTGGTTAGATTAACCAAAAGTCGCGATGACATACGTTCAAAACTGTTATTTGTTTGATACAAACAAAGCATTATTTTGTTAAATAATTATTTGCTTCAATTTATTCAAAATTTGTGGATTGAAATAACCACATTTGTTGTACCAATAAAATACACCTTTGAACGTATGTCACCGCAGATTTCAACCAGTTCTTGTTCTCAGTGTAAGGAAATCAGTGTGAAGATATTCGAAACGTCGTGTTTCGTCAGTGTATCTTCCGCAATAGGGGCAAAAAAGAAAAGCTTGTTCGGGTAATATCGCGATTAATGGCTTCTGGAATTCGATAGCAGAGCAAAAGGAGAAGAAAGGTACAATGATGGCAGGATTCGAGAGAAATAGCCGATATTTCCGCTAAGGCATGCGGCTTTTCATCCTTCATATTCCCGATGAAACGATAAGAGCAAAAGTCCGTCGGTCGGTCCCGTCGGTGTGTGACTGCAAAGGCATACCTAGAGGGACCCCCGCATAGAGTTCCGCGCAGGGGTGCGATAGAGTAACAACGCACAGTGTATATCCAACCCCGTACGCTCGGGGGTACGAGTTCCGTTCAGCCTTTACTATAAACAAACGCTTCGAGTATGCGAAATCAAGCGTGATACAGGGGGGGTGGTGGGTACGGGCTTTTGCTTCCCGTCGGTCTGTTTTTGATACGTCGTCATCTGCGCTTGACGTTTTCGATAAACAGCGCCGGTAGTAGCAACCTTTTTCTCCTTTATCGTACGGCTCTCCATCCCTCGTACGCTGTTAGTTATCTCGCTTCTTTTTTCCTTTTACCTTTGTCACAACCCTCCCCCCCCCCTCCCCGGAAATCGGGCGCTACCTGGTACTACCCTTAGCGTTGAGAATATACACATATGTATGTACTGCAAAAACTCTGTATGCGTTGTTGGCATAGGTATTTTACCTCGAACATTGTTTCCCCACCGACCAATAGAAAACAAAAATAATTGAGAGGGTTGTTGAGATTTAACGGGGCATATGCCACGTATCGACTGACCATTCGTCGATTGTATTTCTCGTGTACAGAAAAATCGAATATTCAGAAATGGACTAATTTGCCCATAGGCCATTTTGAGAGTTCGACCGTCGTGATGGAGGACGGTTGAATATTCGCTCAGAGACGAACAGTCACGAATAACAGTCACGATGGGGTGTTATGCTTTTTTTCATTTTCAAATGTTTTCAATTGCTCGAGAAATTGTCTTTATGACTGTTTTTCGTTAGTAATTGAATTTCGTGGAATATGACCAATTACCATCGGGTTGCTCATTGCCGAGCGTGGCCGGCGAACACGTCCGTCGGCGTACGGGCATTATCTACGGGTACCCGTCGGATGTTGCACAAAAATTGTGTCGGATTCGACGAAGATAGATTGTACGAATCGAACCCTCGACGTCTCATCAATACCACGGGTTATAACGTTATGATCCATACGATAAAACAACAATGTTTTACTGGGTTCTTTGAAGTTTTGTGAGATTGGTTACTTTATTGTGCCAATAATTCCTAGATTTTTCAGAAATTTTTATACAATTTTTATACATGAACGATATAAAATATAGAATGCTGACATTTTTTATATCCAGTCCTTGTTATACGCGAAATTATTTTTTGAAGCGAATAAAAGAACATATGGCCAAGTGGGGGGAGCGACGCATATCGGTGAGTCAGCAATTACATTTCTCACTTGCGGAAGTCGACAGGTGATTAAAAAATCGAACGTATAAGTACACAGTAAAAATAATTTCGATGAATAAGTCACTTATATGAATATACAAACCTGTCCTTTTATTTCCCGTGATAATTTTAGTTTGTACTTTTGTTACTAACGCTGGACAATTAACAAATTAAACTGTGTACTTACTGTGTTTTTACTGTGTACTTTATATAAATTAGTGTACAGAGTGCACTAGAATTGAAACCAATATTTGGTTTTTATCAAAAATGGTAACATTTTTTTTGTAATAAAAAAATGTCAATATTTTTAATAATTGTACTTCAACTGGAGCAGATCATTTTTGTACACATCGAAATTTCGTGACGATTCTTCATATAGTGTGAAGTTTACATGTGTATAGAACAAAACGTTACAAGTGTTCTCCTATGCCGGGACGATAGAATTGACGTTTCTTTTGTTCAACAAATTCCAATAAATAAAAAACTACAAAAAAAATTTATTTTGCCCACCGCGGTAAAAATCTCCTTCAATAAAATTTTTCGCAGTATCCATTGTTCGATATCGGAATTGTTATAAAGCATCGAAGTTGGTCGAATCCACCGCGGTGTGGCGAATTGTACCGACCTTTGTGCGAATTCTAGTACCGTGTCTATGCGTGAGCAGAATTGGTTTTGTGCAGGAACTGGTGTTTGCCGATGGTCGGAATTTTTGTTTTAATCGTTATTATTCGTTCACCTCGGGCTGAATGGCCGACGGGAGGGATCGAACAAACGGGCGGATCGAGGGCGAATGGAGCGGATATCATCATTGTCCGTTCAATGCCGATTTGGCAAAGTTTTGTTTGCCCGCCGTATTAACCAACAAGTTAATTGACGCCCCAATCCAAATATCATTATAAACGAGAGTTCAGCAAGAGGTTCGGTTTCTGCACTCCGGGCTTTTATCGACTTTGTATCATACTCACCATACCAATACGCCCCCCCCCTCGTTCTCTTCCTCGCGGCTTTCATCGCTCGTCCCCGTGCAAACATTACCCCTTTACAGATCCAATTATTGGCGAGCTAGAGAGCGAGTCAGCAAGCCTTCCACCACCATCGTTACTCGTTATTTATTAGTAGAATTCTTGTTTTTTCATTTATTTTTTTTGTCTCTTTCGGCAGACTCTCGATAACGCCCAGATAGACAGATACGGGAGTGCTATTTAATTTTTTTTTTTTTGTGATCACCACTAATGCTTCTGTGGACCAATTATTTTTAACCAAATTGGATCGACTAGTCACGTTACCACCCAACGGCTTTGTCGAGTGAACTTTTTGTTTACGGCGGAGCCCTCATTTTTTACAGAAAAAAAAGAAAAAGAAGAAAATCTGCTTTTTTTACCGAGTGTAACGAGGTTCTCGTTCGGCGATCAAAAAATATTTTAACAAGGGAGATGAGAGTGAAATACAATATTCTAGAGATAAAGAGGTGCGTGAAAAGAAAAGCGCGTACAAATCCATTGCAATTAAAATTGGGCGTTTCCGGTATCGCCATTCCTCCATTCGAATGGTAATAAACTCGATAATAATTATTCGATAACGCAGATGCATAATTTGAATATTTTCTCTCAAATGCGAGCATACTGTTGTGCCTCTCGCCGACGTCGCGGACGCGAGGGTTACCAATAATTATTCCGAATCTCAAATGTGGAATCGTTAATCGCGTATCCGGTTATGTTGATCCCGATACTTCCGGAGCGCAATGATTTCCCGAATTTGCCGTAGTCCAATAATGAACAGCACGGCCGTCGTTATTTGTTCAAATAAAATGATGCACGAATTTTGCATTACTTGCGCCGGACGTCGTTAATGCTCATCGATGCGCGTATAACAATCGTACAGGATCTATTCGTCAATGCAATTCGAATTTGCACTGATGTTTATCATAAAGCTGTACAGTTGAGTCGTCTTAGCCGGTTAATGGATATTATTGTTTAGCCGGCTAAGCCGTCTTAGCCGGCTAAGATGGTGTGGCTGGTTAAAAATTAGCCACGGCTTAGCCGGCAAAGATCGTTTGGCCGGCTAAAAATTAGCCGCATTTTAGCCAGCTTATTTATTAATTTCTGTACGATTATTCGCTTAGATTCGACTACCTTTAAGATGTTCTAATTATGTCTCTCAATACGTCTCTATTCTGGTATAAGAAAGTTATAATGTTCTCAGCAGTAAATGTATTTATTGACAATACGTTACACGGTGTGGATGCTGGTACAGATTGACGATTATTTACACTTCATAATGCTATTTCTATTGCCAATAGGCCATCGACCTAAGTCCTTCAGCCCAATGTTCTCATTTGCCGTGAAATAATAGCAGTACAAAAATGAATAAATAAAACAGGTAATGTGTTATAGATAAATGTCTCATTCATTTCATCAGTGTCCTTGTAATTCATAATAAAAATGAATAGCCGGCTAAACCGCGGCTAATTTTTAGCCGGTCAAACCATCATTGCCGGCTAAGACGACTTAGCCAGCCAAACTATAATTAGCCATAAGATTTTTTAGCCAGCCAAGACGGCTCAACTGTTACAGCTCTAGTTTATCACTGCTGAACATAACTCCGCAAAATCATGGAAACCGTGCGATTCCATGCGATTTCCCAACGTGTCGGTAGGTTCGAGAGCGCATGAGCATTAACGTCCACCGAATTATCCAGCGCGCCCAGGCCCTCGTTCACTCGCTCGCGGACTTAGCTAATCACCTCTACAGCATTTAAGCATTTCCCGACGCTGGGCGAGTACTCAGCGTCTCGTTCGTGTTACATCGGAGCCCCTCTACACGTGGGAGTGAAAATTTCACAATTTCCGTCGTTAGTTACTTACTCCCAGACGGCTAACAACGGGCCGGCCCGCACTAATTCTGGTTACGTGGCAGAAACTATCTAATCGGAAACTCGTTGCACTTTCCAGCACATAGTTAATTTACAGTCTCTATCTCTCCCTCTATATCTCCCTCCAGACCTCTCTCGCTACAGCGTCGAAACTTGCCGCCCGCTACCATCGCAGCATCTACTTCGCGTACGTATAAAATAGAAATTCTCGCGATAATCGGGAATAGCTGGGTTCCATTGTTTCATGAAGTATACTCGGAAGAGGGCCGAGAGTTAGCTCGAGGTAACAGGTAAACGAGCCAGTTTCCAAACTCCTGAGAGCGGAGACTCGGTACGAGCTTTAATTTTTTTAATATGCCGCTAAATTAACCATTTTCACGGAGAAAACTACGTATTAACCAATTTGTAACGGAATATAATTTTTAAATTATATCCCCGCCGGGCGACGGTCGAGAGACGCCTCCGGCCGTGTCACAAACGCTTTTCAAGTGCACCTGCCAAGTGCGTTTCTGACACGGTCGGGGACGTCTCCCGACTGTAGTGAGTGAATGAATAATAATTATAACTCGTATCAATTGTAAATAAAAACTATTATTATCATTATAGTTATTATAATAGCAGCAAATATCGATGCACAAAAATTGATAGAGCTTCCGTGAAAATTCAAATTTTATCCTTAATTATTTCAATCTTTTCGTTAAGTTATTTTTTTGGATTTTTTTTTTATTATTCAGTAATTTTTTCGCCGTCGGGAGTTTTTTTCCCTCACAATAAGGGGGTTCATTACACTGAGAAAAACTTACATAGTAAATAGTTCCCAGGGGGAACGTCTACATTTTACAGTTACGACAATAACCAAAAATTGTAGTTGCAACTATAATTATAGTTTAATCAATTCAGTTTATAGTATCCCAAACGATCTATATAGACGTCCCCCCTGGGAACTATTCGTTATAGTAGGAAATACCATCCTTTTTCTCAGTGTATGTTAAAATATATATTTATAAAATCACAAATTTATCCAGGAACGACTCATATGAAGTTGATGTATATTTTTTAATACTCAAACGCTGCCAGATGAGTGATCGAGTGTAGCTCACGGTTGTGAAAATTGTGTGCTTATTCCCCAAGCAATATAAAATCGTGTTATATATCGAACGTCTGTTACCACAGAGGGATTACTGACGAGCCTGCGAGCACGGCGTCGACCTCGCGACACTTTATATCTTTCCAATCAACGGTTGCTCACGACCCCTCTCGACCTGGATATAAGTCACTCGCGTTCTTCGATCTTCAGAGGCTTTTCCGATATTTTTCATCGTGTACAAGGCGTAGTCGCTGTGACTCGACTGACTTCTATCGGCGGAGGATGAAATTAAGATGGGCGGAAGTGGTACGGGGCTCGTAGTCAGCCCACGAGGGTGGTTTTCATCCCTCCCTTCGCTTTTATGTTCCAGTCTCTCGCCGGTCACCGGAGACCGGATATTTATTTCCTTTTATCATCGTTCTCCGCGATACTGCAACTTGTGACGACATATTAAAGTTTATGATTTTCCTCTAAAAACCATTTCGATAAAGAGAAATGCAACATGTGCCCGGTTCAACGAATTTTTGATAATTAAAAATCCTTGATAATTAAAAAAAATGATGCCCTACTGAGCTCATACTGAGCTATTTATTGAACTGATGACGGACGAGGATTTAAATTGTGTTCAACATGTTCAAATGTTCGGATTGTGTGCACAATTGTGTGAGTTGTATTCGAATTTTTGCATTACGTGCACAATTGCATGTGTGGTATTCAAATTTTTTGAATGCTTGCACAATTGTGTGCATTGTTTTCAAATGTTTGGATTGCGTGCACAAAAATCTGTATTTCTGGCTTAATCCAGAAACGCATATTTTCTATGCTCGTACAAATCGGAAACAATTTTTTCATTTTAGATACGCGATATGTACAAAATTTGTCTAAATGATTCCACTATGAATTCGAACAAGTCACCTACCTTGCCCATAAAAAACAAAACTCCTTGAAGTTTCTCCGCAGAACACGATTGGCTTACAAAATGTTTACCCCCGTCTGAAGGTCTTCCGGCCCTGCAATCCCTCAACCGTCACTCCGGCTATGCCTTATCAGTCCAGACTGGCTGTATCCCGAGCAGATTCTCCTGGCGGAATAAAATTAAGACGGGGTACAGACCTGGCAGCATCCGCCGTGTTCTGGTTCACCATCAGTGTGCGCTTTCAGGGAGACGGTATTTATTTGTGGTGATCCCGTGCGGGTGTCCGGCCGCGAGGGTAGGCAATCAAATCTGGCCCCGGGCTACGGAAGAGAATGAGAGTAGTATAGGCTATAGGCAGGGACATATTCCTCGGTCCTCGCCCTCCCTGCCTCTTTCTCATCCCCCGGGCAACTTCGAGCCAGCAACGAGAAACGTACTCGTCGATCACTCACTCAATCATTCCCTATACTCGTCCCTCTATTGTCCTCTTCCACCTCCATCGGCAATATTCTTCTCCCATCCGAGGACGAAGCTTTACGGAAAAAAATTCCTTCCCTTTTCCCTCTCGCCTCTTTTTTTTATTTCACCTTGTCTCTTACACACCCCTGTTACACCCGAGAGGGAAAAGGGACACTTCCTTCACGGTGTCTTTCCCTATTCCGGGCCCGCCTCGCGCTTTATTTTTACTCAACAACCTCGGGGGTTGGTTTCCCTCGTAAAAAGGTCCCGTGCTTGATTAACACCGGCCCCACTGCGTTTTATTCCATGTGGTATTTTGCGCAGCAAGAACCTGCGGAATGGGAGAAGAGGACTCCGGCTATATATCCAGCGAACGTCACAGAGGAAAAGGGACTCGAAAGATTCGGTGTGGTCTCTGACACTGTTCCGACGTGGATCACAGGGCTGTAGGGTTTGTGTCAACCTAGATTGCCAAATATAGCCGGTGGAGAAACCTGCGAGATGTGTCACCCTCGTCCTCTTTTTCCACCCGAGGCCTCGGCCAATTTCTCCCTTCGTCTACGACTTCCACCGATTCTGAGGGGCTCTCACCTCTTCGCGATCGATTCTCGATCCACTCGAAGCAGGGTCGCTTCGATTGCTCTCGATATTTATGACCTCGTTTCGTCTGGCCTACTGTGCGCCCGGCTCTTTGGCACCCGCACGCTAATTAAAAGCTATGGTGGACGGGTCTCGTGATTGGAAACGGAATTAGCTCGTCAAGGTACTCTGTCTCTATTATCGTTGGGGTATACGATCGTGTCATCGTTTTGCAATAATGTAAACGTGTACGACCGACGAATTTCAATGGCATAGTAAGAGCTACCACTGATTATGGACGTGTCTTGAGCGCTGTAAACTCACGGTCCTGACAAGTCTAGCAGACAGCGGGGCAAAACGGGACAACGAGACTAAACGCAATTCTCCAGTAACTTTTGGATGGTGGCGATGGTGGTACGTGGGGCAAAACGGGTTCGAAAATCCGGATGTATCGTTGGGAGAAAATGGGGCATTCAAAAATTATTGGGAAATTGATTTTTGCCCTCACTGTCCCGTTTTGCCCCGCTGTGCCATTTTGCCCCGGTCTCCCCTACACGACTCAAATGGTCGTATGATAATTACACTTCCCAATGTCTTGATTTCATTTCCACAGCATTATAAATAGGCATTTTATAAAAAGGTTACTCATTGGATAGTGAATGAACTTTCCATTTGGTGATCCATTTCCAGATGGTGAATGGACTTGGTTAAGACAATGGGAACCGTAGGTTCAGTCGGTAATAAAAACTGGAATCGATTTTCTTCAAGGATAGGGCACTTTCCGAGTTAGACCAAATTGTTGGCATCTGATGCTAACGTTAAAAGACGTTGCGAATTTCCGTTTGCCACAGAATCATGAAAAACCTTGACAAAAAGTGCATAACAGTCGTTGTTACCGACCGAGTGTGCTTGACGTGCTCTTAACGATAGAAATACGAGTTTGTTCCTACAATCGTCGCGATTGTTTACATGGTTTTGCTGAGTGTGCAGTAACCACCCAGATAGCATTTTGCCAACAACCCGCCAGCGAATAGGCAGCATATGTCCGCACGGGATGGCGGCAAAATTGCGGCATGTGCGTTCGGCGATGCCAAAAATTCTTACGAGCATATTGTCGGCAGGTTGTTTGCAAGGCTTGTTGGTGCTTTGCGTCTCACTACGAAGATTAATTTGCTTGAGTAATGGTTATTTGGGGTGAAGTTTAAAAAAGTTCGATTTCCTATAAAATTGAAATGGCTCCATCGATTCTCACAAAAATTCAATTCCAAGGATTGTTAGTGCTAGTCCATTTGTGTATCATATCTTATATGATACACAAATGGACCATCCGGAATTTTGATCCATTCACGGCGTTTAAGAATAAGAAATCAGCTTGTAGCAACCGTTGCTGGATTTTTGCTACCGATATGTTGCAGTCTCGTGCTAGAAACTATTGTTGCAATATTGCTTGCAAGCAAACAGCAAAGCTTGCCGTCAAGCTTTTGCCCTTGTTTTTCTGTACTACGTTTGACTATCTGGAGAGCGACGGTATATAATACGCGGTATTAGGTAGTCAAAAGGTTCGGTGGTTTGGTTTAGCGGCTTCGGAGACGAGGTGTCCGTTGAGATTACCGGGAGAGGAAGAGGAATGGAGTGGCCCACGGGAGCACTCGTGTCGAGCGAATTGAGAACAAGCCAGAGATTATCCAAGATAGAGTACACGAGATTGAGTCAGTTAGATAGAGCGGGTTAGATTGAACCCGCGTCGCTACCTTGCTATCTCCCCTTCAACCCAACCCTCGTGTTTCGAAGCTTGTTCATCCGCGTCGCAATTGAGCGCGAATACAGATTTACACGCCAATCTATACCAGTGTCCCGAGCCGATATGATACCGTGATTACGAACAACAAATGAAATATCCATCATTATTTTTTATTTTTATTTTTGTATGTTCCATGGGATACCCTTCACGGGTTTTTACGTAAGCCGTCCCTTTCCGCCCTATCACTCCCTACCTGCACTTGACTAAGGTACCTAACTTCCAGTGCGTCCGCAGCCAACTTAGCTACACTGTACCGCATTTTCTGAGGACACGGGGAAACTGCGGAACCCACATGGAAATAAAGTGTATTTGGAATATATTGAAAAATTTATTTCGAATATACAAAATATATTTTGTTCAAAAAATAGCATATGTCGAATATATTTTTAATTGTACTTTTACTATATGCAAGGTATATAAAAAATATATTCGATATGTATTCCACATATATTGTGAATATGAGTTTCATATAATCGAAGTATACCTGGTACATATCTGAAA
>JAPYZD010001227.1:0-22691 GCA_030522725.1 Ichneumoninae sp. B BG-2022a | reverse complement strand
TATATATATATATATATATCAGCAAACGAAAGACATGGGGCGACAAAAATAACAATTATAAGAGCTTAACGTTCTTACAAGTTTGAGAATTTAATTCCATCGTCTTATCGTTGTCTGTATATGTTTTTGTAGAGACTAGTCTCCGCGGGGCTTGGGATGATTCCTCGGGGACAAATTTTATCAATCCTGAACGAAGAGCTGGGTACGGTCGAGAGAGATACACAGGACTCACACAGTGAGCTAAAGTCGTGATCGATCGGCGACAAGAACGAGCTGAACGGAGAGAGCAGAGAGAGAGAGAGAGAGAGAGAGAGAGAGAGAGAGAGAAGGAGGGAGAGAAAGCAACGACGTAAGGAGCCGCTCCGCCCGTGATTTCATTATACCGAGAGAGAGACAATATTACGATGCTCGGTAGGACGGTTGAAGTGGGACGCGGAGCAGGTAACTGAAATCCAATTACTACGCCCGCGCGGGCGTCTCGGCAGAGCCGCCGTTGGTATACCTTTTAAAGCTTCTCCTCAACGAGTCTGTCGTTGGGGTACTGGCCTCTTCCACTTGCTCACCAATCCTCCGTCTCCCTCCGATCGGTTTCTGGCTTCGTTCGAGAACACGGAACGCAATGCACCGAGGGCGCACCTACTGCAGCCGACGCGTACGTTTCGTACCGGTACTCACAAATCTACTCGACGTGTCGGGCTCTATAGGTATGCATAGGCGCTGCGATTTACATCAGTGGTTTCGGCATCTGTCATTTCCTGTCGCCATTCTCGCTTCATGCACCGGCAGTACTTTACTCGTCTACCCGCATACTCACGAATCTCACGTTTGCGCGCTCGAGATACCGTATGCATACGATATTCGGCGACTGTGACAATCCGATAATTTATCTATCTGTGGATACAAAAAATAGAAAGCATATTTGCCACGCATTACATTTCGTTGGCAGAGTATCAACCGTCTTGTGACGCCTCAATGACGTTATAGCGGAAAACCGTCACTTCCGGTTTGAAAATCGAATTTTTCAATCGGGAATGCGTCAACTTTCAATTTGAAAATGTCATCTTGGGACCGGAAGTGACCTTTTTCCGGTATGGCGTCACTTTCACTAAAAAAATGAAATGTTCAAATCGGAAATGGGGGAAACCGGGGCAAAACGAGACGGTGAGGGCAAAACTCAATTTTCCAATAATTTTTGGATGCCCCATTTTTGTCCCAACGATACAAACAGATTTTGAAACCCATTTTGCCTCACGTACCACCTTCACCACCATCCAAAAGTTATTGGGGAATTGCGGTTTGTGTCATTATCCCAGTTTACCCCGGTGTGCCATTTTGCCCCGCTCTCCCTAACGTTTCCCTCCCATAACGCCATTTCCGGTCTAAAACTGAAATTTTCAAGCCGGAAGCAGTATTATTATCGGTGTTAACGCCATTGACAAAACATTGCGGGGCGTCGGAAGCGTGCTGATGCTGCTCGTGTGTTAAATGAATTTCCCCGTCGAACGAAGAAGCGATCGTCGATTTTTTTGACGGGGGTGAAGTTGAGGAGGCGTGTTTTAGGAAGGGAGAAAGAGAAAGAGAGCGAGCAAGCAAGTCGTCTGCACTGTGTGCGGTCAGCATTGCCGCTAGGTGCGGACTCACCACCACCGACGAGTTCAAGCTCTGTCAGCACCTCCATAATCGCCGTTTTTGTCCGTCTCTTCCGTTCTCGTTCTCGTTTCCCTTCTCTCATGCTACCCCAAACCTGCCAACACGCTTCCATCCCTGATCGCTCCGACTCTTTTTTCAATCGACGACTCGCTATTTATGCTCCCGTTCCCGTGCCGGCTCGTCCCGGCCGCTTAATCGAATCGGGATAGACAGAGGCGCACAGCGGAGAAATCCTTGCTCGGACTACCTCTCTTCTTCCTGATCGATTGCTTTCTATATATCACTGTGCAGACTATTCCATGCCATTCCTATTTCTATTATCGCGTTGAAGAAATCTTCCTCTGTCGGCCGAGAAACAAAAAATAAAAGAAACAGCGAAAAAAAACCCCAGTGATCTGCCAATCAGCTATCTTGCTACTCACGTTTGGGAGAAACGATAAATTAGTCAAACGACGATTAATCTATCGAAAACGCTATGTATGAGAAACAAAAAGTGAACGCTGTTTCGCAGTTGAGTGGAAGAAGTCACTTTAGATCCGCTCAATGCCGGTTTATCGATCATTAATTAACACGGGTCTATTGTTGGGGTAGCTTTGGAGTGCCGGAACGTCCGGTAAATGGTTATTGGGCCGTAAGCCGTTGAGAGGGGCCCGACCTACGAAAACAGCCGGGTTCCTATCCGCTAATCACCAGCGTATGTATACTCACTGCCCACACACACGCAAATGGCTTTCCCAGTATTCTACCTCCTGTTATGTGCGCACATTCGCGATAAGTACCGGTTGCACGGGATGTCGCGCCTCCGGCGTACGGATTAAAGTCGTAAATGGTATCTTAAAGGCGAGACTCCGGATGCATGTGCTTTCCGAAGCGAGTACGCACGGTATGCGCAGCACCAACTTTACACCTCGATCCGCTGTCCAAAAACCCAATGTCATACAACGAACCATCAAAGCTTCAACGCCCTTTCGGTCAGCGTTTCATTTTTTGCAAATTTTTTGTTTTTCTCTACTTTTGCTTCTTCTAGAGCAACCTTTGTTTTTATTTACTATTTTAAAATCCTTTATGTCACTCGGTGGGAAAATGGCGGTTTTTTCAAAAACCCCCATTTTCATATCGAAATTTTATTTCACACGTTGTGAAATAAAATTTTGTTCGATAGTCGTGCGAAAAACGTTTTCTGAACTCGTGTGATTGCAACACTCGCCTTTGGCTCGTGCTGCAAACGCACACTCGTCAGAAAAAGTTTTTTCGCACTTGTATCGAAATATACTATTACCTTGCATCTTTTTGACTTTTATGTAACAACGATCGAGATATCGATTACCTTCGAGTGTAGCAAGGGAACATCAATGAGGCTATAGATATTGCGGATATGCCACAAAGTTTCCAGAACTTTGGTATTTCCGTGCATGTGTGTGTGGTCCTTCATCAGTCTTTCGCCGAGTGGGCACATATTAGGTACAGTGATACCCGACGCACACACCGGCGAATAGTACTCGACGACTAGTTGGTCGGCCGGTCTCCCCCGGCGAACCCTGAATTCACCCAAACTCATAAATCTTCCTCGGGTATAATGCACGACGAAATAATAATAATAACAATAGCCAACTTTAAACAATAAGCTTCTGGAACAATCGTACTGAAAACAGTGGAGGCGCCGTTTACAATGGGGTGCGCGGGTGCGTCTTACGTATAGTTACCTGCCCCATACCGCGGAAATCGGGCAAGGGTGGACACCCCCTCTCACTCTCGACGGGGGATACCGGTTAATTATTGTCCCACCGAGAGGAAAATGCACTCCGGGCACGATTCGCAGACGAATCACCCTCGGACAATACTTCAACGTCGAAACGATGAGAGATTCTCCCTCGCACTCCCGTGTTCGTCTCTTATTTCGGATTCGGATCGCGAGACAGATGCCGTGGCGTGTCTCGAACAAGACCCGCTACAGTTGCACCGCCGCGAAGGAGGAGAGCCGGAGGATCGCCGGAGATCAGCGACTACCGCCGTGCTATTTTCGCCACCGAGCCGCTTGTGGTTTCACGATAGTCCGATTACCTGGTGTTCTAAGTAAAGTTTAAAACAACGCCTTGACTAGCTTTCTCTCTGGCGACGAAGCACATCCTTCCCCGCGTTGTTTCCCCCTTTCGCCTCAATCCTGTTCTCTACCCTTTGTCGGGCCCCGACTATAACGAAACTTTGTTCGTTAAGAAATTCATTAATTCGTCTTTTTTATTTTTTTAAAAATTTTTTTATGACACAAAGATAAAAGCCGTCGAAGGGCTGCAGGGCTCGAGACTGGCCGAATTTAATATTGAGACAATCTTTATTGTTATTCGGAGGATTGCCAAGCGCCGGCAAGAGACACTCCGGATGAAAACTCGACGAGATAGCTACGGTCACGCTAACGAGTGGCGACTCTTTGTTGAAACTTACAATGAACACCTTTGAAGACGCAGGCCCTGGATGGTGCAGGCGGCAGAAAAATCACACCACCCGGCATCGGTGCCTCTCTCTTTTTCATTCGTTAGCTGGGAAAAGTCATAACTACGGTGAAATAATGACCGATGCTCTTGCGTAAGGGACGACCGGCTATTGAAACTCTCTCCCGTCGTCGTTTGGCTGTTCCATTATATTCATTCCTTTTCACGTTTTTTTCGCTCGCCCGTGTGCGTGGCGCGTCGACTGATTATTTTTTTTTTTTTCTATGGGACCTCATTGTCCATATCTAATGTGGTCCACATCGGAAATGTCAGTCCAAGTCTTTCATTCCAAATTGGATGCCGAATAAAAATGTCTTTCTTTTTTTTCGTAACAAAAATACCTCAATTATTTTAATCGTTTTTGACATGGTTATTACCGCACACACCGTAGTCATGGGCCGCTCGGTGGTCGGCGTACGTAGCCGGCAAAAGCGGCCAGACAAGTGAGACAGCCTTTAGCGGTTATTACTTGCCGTAATCTCTCGGCGATTAAAATGAATTTAGTGCTGGCATTCATAACTGTGGAATAGCGGGAGGGTGGCCGAGAGAGCGTCACGGGGGGATACCTTGGATATCGAACGAGGCGGGGTACTAAGCATCGGAGCCCGACCCGTTAGAAACGGTCTCGCCACGTACAAATTTTAGCCTATGAATCTCGGTAAGAATTAGCAAAGGTGGCGACCACCTTGCGGTTACTCGCTCCCAACCCTCTCGGCCCGTTGTCTTCCCTTTAATCTCGAAATATATCGTACATACACTTAACAAAAGACCAGGAGATACGGGGACCGAGAACGACCTCGGCGGTTTCACGGTGATATTAACGTTTTCTTAACGTACAACGGTGTGCCACCCAGGGACTACCTCTTCGTTATGATTAATGTTTTCATTATACCAGTTATTTATTTTGGCAACAGGGCGAGTCGCTTCTCGAAGTAGAACGGGAAAGTTTTTTTTCCTGGGACACGGTATAGTGATTGAAGTTCGGTCACCTAGGGCAGAATAGCCCAGGTGTAAAGCGAAGTTTCAAAGGAAAGATCGTGAATATATTTATGTGCCGAGATTTTATCGAAGAAAAGAATCACCTCTGAAAGTTTGGTACAAAAACTTTTTTGAATCAGGTAAAGCGTTAAATTAGAATCGACGGTTCTGTTTTACCTCCCTAACAGTAGAGCTTTTTCGGGCGACACCGGGTAAACCGGTCAATGAATGGACAATTAAGCAGACGAAAAAGCCAATGAATAGACTTTTTTATACACGTGCTCTTATGGAAAGTGTCCATTCATTGACCCTGTCCATTCATTGGCTGGTTTAGCCTGGTACAGTGGTTGAAATCCGGTTACTTAGATCAGAATACCTTTGAACTCTATTATTTCAACTATATAACAAGTACTTTTCTCGACCAGCTAGAGCGATAAAATTGGACTTAATGGGTCCGTTTTACCTCCGTAACGGGACGGATCAAGCGTGATCTTGACACAACTGTTGCATTTTTTAAATCCGTTCGGTGGTCATTAACCGCTATTCCCAAAGCGTCTGAATCTCCCAATGCGCAGACTATCCGCCGACGGCGTTGCTGTCTCCTGTCGTCGAGTTATACCGAGGATTCGAGAGTTACACACATACATATACGGAAAAGAGATAGGCAGAGATCCGGGTCCCGGCCCGAAGATCCCTGAGAAGTTGCGCGAGTGTTGACACCCATACTCGCCGTCGCTACTCTCAGACACTTCTCGCATGCAATTTCTCGCGAGTGCTTTAAGCTGCTTTCCTCCATCTCCGCGCCCTCTCTCTCTCACTCCCCTCTGGCATCGCGCTATCACCGCTACCGATATTTATTCTCCAACGTCGAGTGGGAGAGAGGAGTGGCGCAATAAACGTCGAGCGTCCTGCCGCTGCTTAGCGTACTCGATCCTCAGCCTCGAGCGAGAAACTACTTCAACGAGTTTTCTTTTCCCCATCCCAAACTCTCCGTGCCTCTTGAATAAGTTGCCGAGCGTATTAATAAATACACCAACGGAGGATGAAAAAGATGAGCCAGAATCGCGGCGAGGTAGGATGGCTGAGGGAAAAAAGGTTTGCTAAGCTCACATAAATATGTGGATTGACACTGTCTCCGTAGTTCAACGTTGACGTCACTCCGGTGAACTATGGCATTTCGCTCTGCGAAAAGCCTCGAGACAAAACTAAATGGATATTAGAGTCATCCTCAATAAATGGCATTGGTCGATGGTTCAGTGAGGCGTTATCTGAAAATATAGCGTTTCTCCCTTATCACCCGCAGCTATTCCTAGTCGAATCTTCGTGACTAGCGCAGACAACGCGGACGTCGAGAATAGTAGTCCGCGACCGTTGGAATTTCGAGAGCTTTCCAACTTCACGCCAATATAACCAGGTGCCGGGTGGCAGTCATTTTTCGCTTATTTGCACTCCGTCCCCGGTAACGCATGCACGCCAGGCAATTCAGATGCCCCGGTGGAAACTCCAGCCCCACACCAGCCTCGCCGCTCTTTTATCGAGCACGCGAAGGATTGAAATTTTCGCGTCTCCTCTTCCTCTTCCTTCTCCTCCCCACTCCTACTCCTCTTTCATAAATAG
This sequence comes from Ichneumoninae sp. B BG-2022a, assembly GCA_030522725.1. Taxonomy (NCBI): domain Eukaryota; kingdom Metazoa; phylum Arthropoda; class Insecta; order Hymenoptera; family Ichneumonidae; species Ichneumoninae sp. B BG-2022a. Next base: position 15,960 of record JAPYZD010001227.1, on the reverse strand, counting down.
GGAAGATAGACAAACACGTACCCGCGCATCCAGCATCCACGTGAAAACACGAAAATAGCGAGACCCCGCTGCCGCGTACAAACGCCAAGCTTTTTACCGTCTATCCGGGCCAGCTGAGCCCTGTCGCGTCAACTGTAAAACAATTTTCTACGTATTTCCCGGTAGCAGCCGTTCTCTCTCTCCCATGACAAACACAAACCGGAAGCAGGGTTTTTCCTTTTTACCTTTTTGCTTTTCTATTTCCAGATGATGCGAGCGGTGCGAGGACCAACAACCGCCTGCTTAATTCTGTTTATCGAGGATATCAAAAACGTTTTCGCAAACAGCAGCGACACATTGATTCCGACCTCGTCAGTTTTATCGAAGGATCGATAGCTAAAGAGGAGCGATTACTATTGAGCGAAATGTCCGTTGATCTTGCTCCTGACAGGTGTTTTAGAGCGTTAGGTCGGCGCCGGATCAGGTCCGAAAAGGCCTGACAGGACCCTGTCAGGAAAGCTCTCCTGGACATCCGCCCACTGGAAAATTGTGAGTGTAACGCGAAGAAAGTTTCATTAACAGCGGAAGCGCCGACAACGGCAGTACGTTTTCTCACCTCTCGTTCCCGTGGAAGAGAACGGGGAGGGTGGATAACTTTTAAATTACGTTTCGGCTGGGATGACAGTGAAGTGCGTCGGGAGCTTCCAACAGCAGACGCTCCATCCTGCGTCATCGTGTTTATCTTTCTTCGGCTTTTCTCTTATCGCCCCCAGCTTATTTTCATTCCGTTTTTTTTTTTCTTCAAGAGCAAGCTTGAAAAAGCGGATTTTCAACTCTATTAGTGTTGAATTATGCGTGACTGGCGTACATTCGTTTGTCATTTTCTATGCAGTTCTTTATAAAATTCTCTCGGTAGATTCAATAAATAATTTGCGAGGATCAAAGAAAATCAGAAGTTATCGTTATACTGGTGTATTTAAAGAATTACCACAAATCGTCATGAATTATTGAGCGCCATCTGTATTTTTCTTCGTCCTCCACCCTTTCGTTCTCCTTTCATCGTGCGCCGTGCTCGAAGCATTACGAATCCAGCCAGGTCGACCGTTCCGGTTCGCAAATGAAATTACTCAACAAAGTGCGAGAGACTGGCAACTCTCCCTGCTCCACTCCCTCTCGCTCTCTATCAGTTCGATAAAAAGGTTATGGAAAAATAAGTCAATTTTCCACAGCGTTACGCAATCTCGAGAAATAGGAGATAATCCAGTTTGTCCGCCACTTGCGACGAGCACCTGCAGAGCCTCGTTCCGTTAATGTCGTTGAGGATAAATAGGAATAAAAATCTTGTGGACACCTTGCCAGCAGCTGCTGGGAAGAAGCATCTGCCCAGAGGTGCACGAGTCAAATTGGAATGCAACATTAAAAAAAAATTTTTTTCAATAAGCAGCAAGTACAACTGCGTGTTGTTTCAAAATTGTTTGTAGTGTTGTACACATAAAAAAAAATCTTGTAAGTTATTTACAATCGTTGTCGAATTAAGAGTACAACACAAGTTTGTGACATACAAACTAGATAACAAGTTTATTCAAAGAAACAGAATGAATTTGTCGTTATAAATATTTCTGATTACAATTAGCAGATTCTCTAAACATGAGCCTAAGTTTGATACCAATCTCTCTGTTCTCTAGTCGAGTTCAGACAGTCAATTTCCCGATCGAGTTTGGCGAGATGCAAATTGATGCGTCTGCGATTTTCTTCTATGCCCACTTATTTTTGCGCATAAAAAATCAAGCATCGCTGATTCTTACTCTGCAATATTAATCTATGCCGATACTTTGCAAATTTCTACACGTATCGGTTTCGCGACCCGGTGGATCTGCTAGTAAGTAGTTCCCAATTTCCTTTGTGAATTTATTCAATTTTAATGATGAAGATAATTCGAGATGCAACAGCAGACGACCTGTTTCGAGAAAGAGGAACACACTGAGCCAGTACTGGCCGGCGCTGTGCCAGTACTGGTCCTGTGTGACATTCCTACTAGGGAAACAGCAGCAGTACACATCGACCATAATAATTCGTCACGGTTCGTCAGATCGTGAGAAAGTTGGGGCCCCGCCCTTTCGGCCCAAGTCCCGTCTGTGCCGTCATCATTATCATTACAGTGTCACGGCTGAGGCACACGGGTGCATTCTTGATTGCATCCAATATGGAAGACGATCCGCAATTAAGTGTGTCGTTAAGCGATAAAACATAAATCACTATTCGAGGATTGGTGAGAATAAAATAAAAAGGATGTCGGTGCATGCTAGAATATACTGGCCAAGACCGCCGTTTTACAATAAAATTTCTGCGCTCTGTTGAGTAATGTTTATTCATATAATCTAGCATACGTCCGTTATTCCGCCTCGGGAAACACGGCTCGTCCGTCAGTCTCTCGCCGGAGAGCTCGCCTGTGCCGCAAACCCACCGGTATAATACGCACAATAACCCGCTCGTGCTTGGAGCAAAGGGTACTAGGATAAAAAAAGTCCTAACCAGGAAATAAATGTGTGAAGGGCAATGCCTGGGTTTACGCAAACTTGGCCGATATAGGTTTGTACCCAATTTGTCGGAGGGCCGAGCTTCACTGTTTCGACTGATGCAACGAATGGGTTGGAGGTGCCACTATGTATAAAGATAAAAGGGTAATAACCATGAAGATATCTAAATGACATCAAGTTTCCTCTATGGCAAGTACCTGTCAATGCACTGCTTTAGGAAGAAAAAATAAAAAAAAATTCTAAGTTCACATGTACAGTTTTATTCTCTGAGAGTCGAATTTTAAGACTTTAGTTTCAACTTAAGATCGCTTTTGAGATCGAAGTTTGACCCGAACTTCATTGCGTGCTGAAATCTATCTTAAGTTCGAACTTTAGGCGCTTTTTCGGCGGAAATCTATATCTGGATCCCAAATGCGGTTAACTTAAGTTCAAACCAGCGTCTTAAAATTCTACCTTAAGTGAACATTCTCGAGCGAAGTATATGCGATGCAATATATAACCGATATATCTTGACGAAATTTAGTCTCATGGAGATATCCTCAAGGTGATAAAGCGTATTGGTCGCGATATGTGTGCTCTTTGTGACACTTCAGTGTTGGCAGTCGCATCGAGCCATCAACAAAAGCGAGTGGAATTTCCACGGTCATTACACGTTTCTTGTGTGTACCTTGTGTACTTTGGCTATTGGGAGTAGCATAATTACCGACCCTATATCAAGCGCCCGCCAACCAACCGATCCGCTGTGCCTTCTAGCGATTGTATACGTGCATACACCCAAGTACATTGCCGTGGTAGGTATATATTGAACTACGAGGCACGTTGGTGGGTCTGGCCCGGCTTTGCCGACGAACGGTGTACATCATCCGCACCACGACCATTCCAGCGGGATCAGGGCCTGCGGAATCGGTCCCCCTGTCCCCACTGCTGAAAGTCCCGGTACTGAACGTGCGTACCTACGTCTCACGTACAAAGGGACAATCGGAGGGCAAAGACCATGCGTGATGCCGTGCGTGTGCATCCATTATGAGTCGAGCTCATCCATCCTTCAACGCAGCTCTCTACTGTCAGCGGCCCCTCCTGTACATTAAACTACTCTCTCTCCGGTTACGCAACCGGACCGATTCTGTCGTATCCACATATCCACAGCGAGATGCACCACGTGAACCAGTTATAAGATGTATATTTGCCTCTGTGGAGTGCGGCTCAGAGCTATGCCAGATCTACTCCGATGGTTCCGCGATGATCGAACAGCTACGGCTCTTCGCTGCATGAAATATTTAACTTCAAACGTGAGTGACGTGACAATCATGCGCGTGCGATGATTAATTAACGGAGGAGAGTATATACAACACCGTGTCCATCGTGCGATTCACCTCACGACCTATCATTGTACTCGGACAAACGAAACGCCGCGCGCAATCGTTGCGCTTCGCCAAGTGTAGAACCTGCCTAACAGCATTGCAATGCAAATCAACCCTTAGCTATCCCAATTGAATTACAAATTTCGCACTTGCACTCCGCGCCACGACGCTAATGGATTCTTTACCAACGTTAGGTTGTACTATAATGCGATTACTATACTCCTCACTGTGTATACGCGTCCTAATCCCTATCCCGTCTCCTCTGCTAAACTTTCAACGTGCGCACGCATATTCTATGTTAAATAGACGAGAAACGCAACGAACGCGTACCGTGCGCGTTGAGTTTGGTGGCGTGTTGCTTAAGCGGTTAGCTCCTCCGACAAATTACTTCACTCTGTTTTGACGACCGAATGTTTGCGTGATATATCGAAGAGAGTGATTCCTCGTTCCCGGACGTAATGAAATTTCGAAGGTGTTAATTTCAATGATTCCCGACGGATATTAATCATGGTAGCTGCGATAATTCTCGTCGATAGAGCATCGCGAGATATCATATTCTATTGAAGCGAATGTGATATCCATCGGTGCTTAATGCGAAATACAATTGAAATTATTCCCTGATTTATTGATGTAATTGTGACTGACGAGCGACGATGAGAGTCGATAAACCGCATGGATCCACTTTACTCCCAGTTCGAAGGGCACACAGGCATTCCACCAAAGTGCAGTCAAAGTGCCGCTTTTAATACTAATGGCCAACTATGCGGCGAACAGTTTCTGGCCGGGCAAGGCTTCTACCAGTTCCAGCAGCGATATATCAATGAAGCGTATAGTAATATCGGTCTCTAGCGGTGAGGGAGCTCCGCTCAACGGTCTACCAGCTGCTCCAGTTGATCGCCCCGACAGAGTTTCCTACAGATTCAATTTAATCTTACGACCAGTTCAATGTGGTATTGAGAGTACGGCGAGGTGACTGTTAGCTTCGAGACTGTGAAAGGAGGGAGGGCTGGGGTGAGAAAGGTACTGTATCTTCGGATACAGAGTTATTGCTCCCGAGGAGAGATATATCTGGGCTTCCTCCGTTACAGGAGCGAGAGATAAAAGCGAGCAACTTCTAATTTGTTCCTAAGCTTCATGTCCTACGATTATCCTCCGTTATCCAATAATAATTAACCCGGTGATCGGAGTCGACTCCGATTCTCCAGTGATCGGGAATGTAATTGAAGACAATTTTATTCGCTAGCGAAAATAGTATGTTATGCTGCAATGGAGGGAAGTGCGCGATTTTCGCCGAGCGTGAAGTTTGCTGCTAGAGCGAAGCGAGGGCAGAAATTCACACGGGGTGAAAATGCACTTCCCCGCGAGTGTCATACGCTATTTTTTTCTCGACTAAACTAAAAAGTGGTTTTATTTCATGCCTGCATCGGGGATGGAAAGTGGCCGATTCGTAACAAGCGGGAGGAATTTAGCGGGGGGTGATTTAGCAAGAGAAAAAATTATTTAGTGGGAGGAAAAGCGAAACATTTCCTCCCGCTAAATGACTTTTTTCCTCCCGATCGTCAAGAATCGACCACTTTCCAGCCAGTTGCAGGCATGAAATAAGGCCGTTTTAGTGTAGTCGGGAAAAAGTCAATTTTCTTACAACCCTATTAAGTAGACCCTATTAAGTACTCCGGTACTAAATTCTCGAAAAAATTGTTTTGCGAAAAAACAGCATCCTCAACGTGGTAGCAAAATGCATAACCTTCATACTTCGTACCCGAATCTTCATAATAAAAGTCGCGCAGATTCCCTCGAGCGCGCATCCGAAATTCTATATCCGAAGTTCCCTCGACTCGGGATGATTCAGCGGGCCGAAAGGCATTAACATGATCAGGGTCGACTCCAGAAATCGGAAATGTAATGAAAGAACTGTTATTCACATTCAGTGACACATTCTTATTCATACACACATCTGCTCGCCAGCTAAAAAAAAATACATTTCTTGATGTGGACTACATCAAGTTCTCTGGCAATATAATCCCAGAAAAAAAGATCATTTTACAAAAAAAAACAGCATCCTATACGATGCAGCAAAACTGAATAACCTTCAGACTTTGTATCCAGAGTTTCCAAATAAAAGTCGCGCAGGATTCCTCGGGCGTGCGCCCGAAATGCTATATCCGCCGAAGAGCTTTCTCGGCTCGGGATGATCCAGCGGGTCGAGAGGCGTTGGCGTCGGGTCTAAAGTGAGATTTATGCGCGGGCAAAGGCTCGATGAGCCAATGGCTCGAGACGCGAGATATCTACGCCACGATGGAGGCTACGGAGCGGCTTCCGAAAAAGACTCTGAGCGTGGAAAATCATGGGCGTGCGATGTTCGGAGCGGAGGATGCGCTCAGGTGAAAACAGAGCAGGCGACACTGAGAGAAATGCGCGTATAAGATAATAGAGCGCTACACTCTCGAGTGAAACGGAAAGCAATGCTGGAAGAGCAAATACCGAGAGTCACGACAGGTACAATCGTGATTGAGAATCGAATCCCTCCCGATGCAATAGAGTGAATTCAGTGTGCAGCTGCATCCACGATGGCGAGCGTGTGGTACGTGCTTTACCTCCCCCCCCCCCTCCCCTCCTAACACTATCACAATGAGAAACCGTGACAATGAGAATTGATGAAACTCGACAGTCCTACGACCGCCGCACGATGGTCGATGGTACAAACGCAATTCCTGCGACCATTACCGATGTCACTGCTGGAATCGAGAAGCCCTCGCCCGATTGGAAATCTAATCAGTGCTTAATCGATCGATGCCGATACAGGAGACGACTATCGCTCGAGAAATATCGTCTAGGAAAAGCAATTTTCGTTCGAGAGTCAAGTTCTCCCGGTGTACGTTACGTTCCGGCAATGCATACCGGTCGCCAAGATCATCTTCCTCCGCGCGGAATTGTTTGTCGGCTCAACCGAGGTACTTATCTTTCTCTCGAACAAATTCGCTGTCGAGGACAGAGCGGTGCGACGAAGCAATCCGCGAAATACGTTATGCACGTCTCGAATGTAAGAAAGGAAGAAAAAAAAGGTAACCACGAGTTGCGTTGACACGAGTTTAATTGGATCGGCGTGATTTTCGAATGCAGTGAAACGTGGTGGGAATATGGAGGATGATACGTAACATCCGAACGGAGCATTGCTGTAAATTAACGGGCTCGTTAAGGTCGATGGATGGTCGCGTTACGAGCGATTCTACTGGCCTGTAAGGACCTTTACGTGACCGTAAAGGAAATTAAAGACGAGAGGGGAGAATGAGAAGTACGCGTACGGAGCCGGCATACAGGATTCTTCGCTGACGCTTTTTCAAAAGATTTACGGTTGTTAGATTACCGTCAATTCCGTGTAAAAAATCTCATTTTCTATCAGCAAGTGACTTTTCCACCAGATGAGGTAAAAAAAAAATTTATTTTTAAACCGGAAGTGACGTTTTCCCATATGACGTCACTCCAGTACAAACATGAGTTTTTGAAAGCGAATGTGACGTCTCAGACATTTTTCAAATTTTTCATTGTGACGTTACTTTCGGTTTAGAAGTGAGATTTTCTAACAGGAAGTGACGTTACAGAGAAATTTCCCTAATTTTTCTGTACTTGTTGTTTTATGTACTGGTCAACACTCCAACATTTATGTACATTCACCATTTATGTCTTTTCAAGACATACACGACGTTTACCCTGTTTCATGTATGAAGTTGCGCAAAAACCAAACTTTCTTTCGATTACACATATCAAACAATATGTCCCTCAGATTGCAATCTGTGGGTCAGAGTATATGTCCCTCAGCTTGCAAAATGTATATTTTATTGTTAGTTTCGGTGGCCTACCGTTATTTCTCAGGAACATTTTCGGGCGTCTCAGAACTCTCTCGTCTTCTGGGCTTTCCCATCAGCATACCTTTGTGTCGTTGTACCCCGATGTAACTACATCTCAAACGATCACTAAACTCCCGTGGAATCTGCAGGGTTTATTCGCTTTCATGTCAGAATTGACAAATTATACCCGAGAGAATTTTGGTAGTTTTTTTCTCGCCAATAAGGTCCATATGTTGTTTTCCCTCCATACCTCTTATATTACCTCCCAGGCCCAGCTTATTTGGTACCTATGTTTAGTTACTAGTTCAACATTAATTGCGTTAAACCCTCTCTCTAAATGTTTACTCATAGACATTTTCGACGAGTAGACAGTTTCGAGCGTTACATCGGCCCCTGATAGGTTCCTAATAAGACCTTATTAGGCCCTAGGCCCTTGGCCTTCTTAGGACTTTATCAGTGCCCGATGTACTGCGTGAAAATTTCTACTCGGGCACTATGAAGCAGATAGGTTCATATCAATTTACGATTGTTTATGTTTATGTATGAGCCGATAAATTACGTTTATGTGTGAACCAATAAAATCTTGTTATGCTTCCGAAAGCGATGAATATTCTTCAATGCCATTGAACTCGCAATATTCGAACGATGCTCGTACGACACTGTCGGAGCAAAAAAAAAAAAACTTTAAAGTCTGATTCGAATCTGGAATTCCGCTTTTCATTGGACTTTTCCTCGTTTTCAGGAGCTACCCTTCTCGTTCTTGATGCACTTTCGAAGCGAGGAGAGAGCTCGCTGTTCCGGCACGACAATCACATACCCCGACAGCTTTTGGAGAATTCCATTTGAGGGTGCGCGGTAGAGCCTATTCACACGAAACGCGGACGACGTTCAACTCGGCACCGCCATTGGGGAAGCTCCCGCGGAATCGAGTTTTCCTTCAAATTAATCGACAGCTTTATGTGACTCCGGCGCTGGTCCGCCGCCTCGGGCAACCAACGGGATTCCGACCGCGCGCCACATCCGCGTCGGTTTTCCATTCGCGCAGGATTCACGCGAAAGTCGTCGGTTGCTCGACAAACTCATCGGGAGGAAGCGAGAGGATACTTCGGAGTGTGCCCGCAACCTGGAGAAGCGACGGAGGCGTCGCAGCCGCCGCGATCCTCCGACGCTACTGTAACTTCGTCCAAGTTAACGATTTTCGTCGAGACAACGCGGTTCACCCATCACCGATAACTAACCAAGTTTCTCCCTTTGCCCGAGTATCTGTCTTCGCTCTCCGGCGAGAGAAGAGGCCACGTTTGCCCAAACTTTCATCCGCGTCTCCTTCGTCCCTTCCTTATAATATTTGCGCCCACCGGTCCAACCATTCCAGCATTGCGCTTTCTTGTCGATAAATTGCCGCCGGGCCATCTATTCTCGGATCGACCGAAAAAGAGCCCTAAACAAATCCCGAAAGCCCACGTTATCGAAGCGTATTCGTACAGATCGTGTTTGCGGATTAATCTTCGGAGAACAATATCAGCATGCTCGCTTGTGGCGCGGGCGGGGAGGTTGAGGACGAGCAGAAAAAGACCGCGGAATATAATAAAACAAAAGGAAGTAGCGGGACAAATTATGAAAAATGCATGAAAAATATCCACGTAGAAATAATCCTCATGAATATAAATTGTTGACCAGCGGCACTGGCGAGTGCGGCCAAGCAACTGAAAGCGGTCGCTCGGCAAAATAATCTGCGGGCGAGCGTGGCTAGTAAGAGTAAATGGAAAATGAAAAAAAAAGAATCAAAACCGCGAAAGGTAGAAAACTAACTCACACAGGGTCGCAGGGGGGGGGGGGCTACGACGACGTTGGGTTAGGACGATACAAGAGTCAAAAGTTCCCGTTTCACGGCAGCGTCCAACGACGGGCTCTCCCAGTGGGAAAGTTATATTTTTAATTATCACGGTTCACGTACCTCCGGCGAAAGAACTAGAGCCTAGGAACGAATTACGTTTGGCACGCAGGAAACTCCTACGACCATGAGGATTTCAGAAGTTTTAGCTCTTCCACTTTGTGTATAGTGGTTTTTTTAACTCTCGTTTTAACTCGATCTCACGAGTAATTCCTTGCTTGCCCAAAAACAAAAAAAGTTCATATCCGTATTGGCTTTTTCGCAAAAGGACATACACGTAATTAAGTTCCAAACTCTGGATACCTGTCACTGCTGAACTAGCAGGTTTTTTTATTTATTTATAATCCGTTCTTAAAGCTCCACTTTAATTGGACTTTTGTTTCGTTAGCAGACTTGAGTGTAGAACTTCCAGCGTGTGATCGGAATTTTTTTTGTGTTTTTTTTTCTTTCGCTTCTACACTGTCTAGTTCGCCGACGAGGGCGAACATTTTTCCGGCACATAGAACGTAGAGAGCGATCGGGGCGGGAGGGCGTCATTTGCTCTTTTTACACGAACCTTAATTAATATTGGAACTCATCCGGGTAAGCCGACGGGTGTTGCTGCTGCTGCCGCTGCTGCAGACCGGGTTCGGAGAAACTTCAATTTCCGATAAAATTGGAAGCTGCAACGCCCTCCCACCTGATCACGCTCAGCTAATGAGCATTAATTAATTTTTGTCTTCATTTTTTTTTAATCTTTTGGAACTTTATATCATTTTGTAGTCTCAACGCCCACTGGTACGTTTTCAGCTGACGGGTTGGTTCGCGGTATACATTAAGTGTTGCAATCAACGCGATGCATTGACCGTGGAAAACACCACATATGGATCTGGGAAATCCGATGTCTTCGTCATAGCAAATTACTGCCAAAAAATATTATAAAAATTTAATATGCTCTTCTGAAAAAAAAAAAAATGTTAACGATTTTTTTATCCAAGACCTTCTCTGGTCTGGCACATTAGTCTTGTTCACCGGAGTCATGTGCGATGGTTCTCGGCGTAATAAATACGAGCTTATAGAATTCGAGAGGTTTTGTTCAATTCGCACATTGTCAGAGCTTCTTGCACTTTAGATCGTATCAGTAGGAAAGAGTATCGGAGAACAGAAAGGTACACGAAACAATAAGGCAAACGGATGACGACGAGAGGCTCTTGCGTCTTGGCAAAACACACTAGGACTCCCTGACCAATTAATTCTCACGCTCACCTGCAGCGAACTTGTGAAGCACCTTCTCTTCGACCATTTGAGCGTTCAGCCGCTCAAAAGATCCGGCACCCCATGTCCCATGTATTCCTCATGGTGCCCATGTATTCGCCCAGTCTATTATTCCAGCCCAGCTCGGCCCTGGTCCCTGCGCACCGTTCGTTCGGCCACGTGTCGAGCTGAATTACGTCCATTCGAATTTGAAGGAGTAATAACAGACAGCCCCAACAAAGATGGGGAACCCTTCACGTGCGAGCCACCTTCTTCGGACTTAACGCCGGTCCCTTTTACCACACTTTAATTCAAGCGTTCAACGATGACGTTCCAGTATATCAACATGAAAGGAAACGTGTCGCACGATATGAATTTCTTATCCGGCTGTTACAGAGTCCGTCAACCTTTACTATTGTTCGTGGAACCCAAGTTCACCTGTCCAAAGGGGCTTTAAGATACTTATTTCGAGAGATCAGACAATCGAAAGCCTACCACGTTACACATCTCTCGTGTATGAATAACGTGCACCCACTTGTGTTTATAGAAAAGGCCCGTCTTGATGGGATCAAATGAGAACTTATTCATTTGCTGCTTTATGATCAGACGTCAGAGGCTTTGGGCACATCGCGGTCTCGAAATAGCGAAACACCATTCAAATATGCAGGTATTGTATTCTGTTCTGATGAAATTTTTTTCCCAGCCTGAAGAGGACCGTTCGAGATGGGATGGGAACGACCATTATTGTTTTCATCTGAAATTACGAGAGATTCCATAAAGCACTTAGCAAAAGCTGCCTAAAGATCGTAATTGCTTCTAAAGTCCGGATAAAGTAGGTAAAAACACGAATCGATTCTCAATTACTTAGCCGCAATGGTGGTGACAAGATAAGAGAAGTCCCATTTCGATATCATTCGTGAATCACCCATTATCCAACGATCCACATTACCCCGCTCGCCCCGCTCGCTCGATGTCGTAATAATGTAGGAAATACTATCGTGTTCGTTCACAAACGCTCCTGCAAAGCGTTCAACGATGACGTTCCAGCGGGTTTCTCGACATGAAACGCGTCGCGCGATATGAAATTCTTATCCGGCTATTGCAGAGTCCGTCAACCTTTATTATGCGTTCGTTGAACGCATGTTCACCTGTCCATGGGGCTTTAAGATACCCAAATCGAAAGATCAATCGAAAGCTTACCACGTTATACATTTCGCGTGTATGAATAACGTGCACCCGATTGTGTCTACAAAAAAGGCTGGTGTTGACGGAATCCAATGGAAACTCATTCGTTTTCTGCTTTATGAGCAAACACCAGGCTGGCGAAAAGCTATTCAAACACCGAGGTATTGTATTTTAACAAAATAAAACTTCATTAGTATAAAGTAATTGTATACTAATGAAATTTTTTTCGCCTGTATAGGACCGTTCGAAGTAGGATGGGGACGACCATTATTGCTTATATCGGAAATTACGAGAGATTCCATAAATCACTTAGCGAAAGCTGACTAACGATTGGAATTGCTTCTAAAGTCTGAATTAAGGCAGGTAAAAACACGAATCAAAGTTTAATTACTCAGTCGCGATGGCGGTGAGAAGGCAAGAGAAGTCTCATTGCGATATCATTCGTGAATCGTCCATTATCCAACTATCTACACTACCCGGTCGCCCCGCTCGCTCGATGTCGCGATGATGTAGGAAAAATGATCGGGTTCGTTGACAAACGTTCGGGGAAAGCGTGCAGTCGAGCTACAAGTACTCCTTCATGGCATTACTTTTGAATAATTAACCCGCCGGTTAGCTCTCGGGTATCGAGTTCCATTATGTAAATTCCGTAACTTCGTAATTAGATGCGTGTCCCGATTAGAGTGAGGCTTGTGCGACATTTGTTAGAATTCGCATCAGTTGTTTTGTACTATAATGAGCTTTACTTGCCGGCGGCTTTATTACAATGCACCCCTACCTCGTAAAGTCTATATCACACAGAATGATGAAGCTTACGTGTCACGCAAAAGCTTGTAAACTTTTATCAGATAAAAAAACAGCGCCGATCGTGCAACTGTTCAACGAACCATTACCGATTTACACTGTAAAATAAATTCGTATGAAATTGAATGTACTAGTTTTGGAAGTTGTTATGCATAAACCGGTATATTAAATTTCATGATAATCTTGATGCAGAAATTAACGTACAATATATTAGAAACTTTAGAAACATTTTACTTTCAATAATTTATTTTTATTTTACTATAAAAGTATTTGAATTTCAATAATTCACTATGATTTCACTCTAAAAATCAATTCATTTTTCATGACAATTATACATTAAATTTAATATATACGACTCTAAAGATGTGACATCAAATTTCATTTTTGGCAAGTCTCTATCAGTGCAAGGCTTTAGGAGGAATAATCCATTGTTCACTTATAGAATTTTAATCTCCAAGTGAACTTCGTCGAGCAAAATTTGTACAATGCAAAATACAATCGTTATAATTTTATGATATTTGGACACATGCTCATATCTTTAGGATTATTAATATATCAGTTTTTGCATAAAAACTTCCAGTTCGGTATATTAAATTTGCCAGTTTTTCCAACAGTGTAATTATATACTTTGCGGCGACGCTAGGCTGGATCACTGACCGCGAAGCGAGCACACTGGAAGTGGGTTAATTCAAATTATTAGCCGAAATGTATGTTGTCTGAATAGGGGAGGAATATAAACTAAAAAGTGTTTGCGATATCGATCAACCCTCCCGCGCCACTCACCCGAGCATATTTTTATTCGTGGATCAGTATCGTCCGCGGGGTACATTATATTCCACTCCCAGATTATAATACATACGCGAGTCTCCCCTGACGAATACAACACAGTCAGGAACTAATTAAAAAGCAAATGAATGAAGTTGAAAAAGAAAAACAAAAAGAAGGAAACTATACTCCACGTGTATACGTATATAATGCAGTGAGGATTGTATAACGGAGTTTGTTCCAGGTCAGTAATCTATGGAGTCAGCGATCGCCTTTTTTTTCTTTTTTTTTTTTGTCGCCCGGCGTGCGGAATTGGGCCCCGGGCGATTCGAGGCTAACGAGAAATTGGTTCAGGAGGGGAGGTGAAGAGGGGCGGACAAAACTTTATCGAGGCCGGCATTGCACTTTTAATTCGTCGACGAGTATCGACGTAGCGCCAGGACTCCACGGCCGCTGGGTCGTTCAATAAAATAAAAAAAATAAAAAAAAGAGCAAGCAGAGAAACGACGCTGTTCACGAGAAAGATACAGAGAGAGGTAGAGGAAGAGACGAAACGAGTGTCTTTAAAAACGGAATACCCCAGGGATGCGTTCCAATTTACATGACCCTTGTCGGTACCTCGGCTTTAACCCGATATTTTTGGCGCGCTTGCCAAGTAGCGGTTCATAATTGGAGATGCTCACACGCGAGACATTTTTTTTACTTCATATTTGTGCATGCCCTATGCCTGTCTGCCATGATGCGCGACGGTTGTTGCAACGAAAAAGTTTAAGATGGGCTCTGCATTGTGACGTGCAACAATCGTAGGATGTTTTTGCGAAACAGGAAGAACGGAAGGAGCCCACTTAACTGTCGGGAAAAAAAAACCGAAGATATACGCGCGTCCGTGAGAAAGGAACGGCTGTTTCATCGAGCGGAAACGCAGAATTGTGTACGACGGTGACGAAATTTTCCGGGAGTCACTTCCTGTCCCCGTAGTCCAACGAACAAGGACGTTTTCGGGCTAGGTCAGCAGCAATGGGTATGCAGGCTGGCCGCCGCACGTTCTGTGGCATGCGATCGGGTGGGGCGTGTTTTGTCCCATACATTGCGTGCCATGCGGCGTGACACGAACCCAAGTATCCCTGTACACTCTGCCACCCGATATCACCGTGCACACACGCGTCTCCGCTCGCGCGGTTCCCTTGTGAGAAACGAGACGTAGATCCCCCCTGTGTAACTCTGTACCCTATGTAGACAATAAAGATATGACTGTCAGATAGGTACGTCGTGCACCTAGGCCAAACGCTCCATCATCACTGGGTGTACACTCGTATCCACGGTTACATCTACATCGTCCCATCGTACCTTATACACTAGCTGTTATAATACACATTTCACTCAGCATGCATATAGCGCACGCTCATTAGTGTAAGTTCATTAATAATAGCTCGTTATTGGGGTTGAATAAAAAAAGCCTCGTGCAGGCAAGGGTGTCTCTTGCGGGGCAATGGAACTACCTGGCGACAAGGGTAAAACGTTTTGGAAAGTTTTGAATTTTTTTATCGCGGTAGATCATTAGAATGAAAAACACTGTTTTAGTGATCCAAAAAAATTCTGATCGGATCTAAACTGAACTGTAAAAAAATATATAACGATTTTTAAGCGATAGGAAAGTAGCCTCCTCCTATTTATGCGCGTTGACACGCATTAGGATAAATTTTGGGAAATCCATCATGCGTCATCGCTGGGTGTACACCCGTATCCATGGTTACAACACATGGTCGCATCGTGCCTGATACACTAGTTATTATAATCCACATTGAAATCAGCATGCATATAGCGCACGCTCAGTAGTGTGAGTTCATTAATAATGGCTTGTTATTGGGGTTAAATAAAAAAGCCTCGTGTAAGGGTGTCTCTTGCGGAGGGGATAGAACTACCTTGCGACATGGGAAACCGTTTTGAAAAGTTTTCGAACCATTTTCGGCAAAATGGGACAGTGGGACAAAACGGGATAATGGGACAAAACGCAATTTTCGAATAACTTTTGAATGGTGGCGGTGATGGTAAATGGGGCAAAACGGTGTTGGAAATCCGGATGTATCGTTGGGACAAAAAGAGTCATCCAAAAATTATTGAAAAATTGAGTTTTATCCCCGCTGTCCCGTTTTGCCCCACTGTCCCATTTCGCCCTGCTTTCCCCTACATCAGTAGAATGTGAAACACTGTTTTGGTGTTTCAAAAAAAATTTCCGACTGGATCTAAACTCAACGGTAAAAAAAAAAAATTGAAATTTTCATATCGCTTCTTCATAAAAGTTGAAAATTGAAATTCGCGAAGCTTCTTCTATGAGGAAGCATTGTCTGTATTTTTGGCTT
>JAPYZD010001226.1:0-22703 GCA_030522725.1 Ichneumoninae sp. B BG-2022a | reverse complement strand
TTCGTGTCATCTGGTGTGAAGTAGGCGGTACTACCATATGTAATCTCTTCGAACGAGACATCAGATATAATTACGATAGAACTTCACAACAGGTAAGTTTGTTTAATCGTCCAATTAATTTTCGAATATGCGTAGATTCTGAGGAACTCCTTTGTTCCGATACCCTTTGTCTGCCACAGAGAGTGGGGATTCCACGTTCCAACTGATCCGAGGAGCTTCGGGATTGTGAAAAGATTCGAATTTCTTTGTGTTCACGCTGCCACGGTTGCACGAGCGTCGACGGTGAGTGGTCGCGACCTCCCGTGGAAATATGGTGAAACAATAGTGTGTCTTTCTTTCACAAACGATAGATGTCGGTGTGTGAGTTTTCCGGTTTCATTGACAAAACAGATTTAGACGAAACTTCGCAAAACCTTACCGTCAGCTTACAATAACAAGATTTCGTAAAAAATTCTTTACTCTTGGAACATTTGCGTTAGTAGTGTGCATTTGTTTCGCGTTACAAATGAGGTTTATAATCTCACATTTCGACGCGGAAGTGACGCTGATCCAGAAATACGTCACTTTAGATTTTTCAGATAAAATATTCAAACCGGAAGTGATGAATTTTCAATGTGACGTCACTTCCGGTCGAAAAATGAGATTTTCAATCCGAGGGTGACGGATTTCCGGTATGACTGATTGGTATTGACTGAACACCAAGATTCGGAATTATTTCAAGCTTTAAGAACACAATTTTTTAGGTAATCGAAAATGAAACATTTTTATCTCTAAGTATTAGGAAGATTATTTGACAAAATAAGATTATTTGTATTAACATTGAGAATAAGATGATATTTTTCAGAATAAAAATTACATTCCGGTAATTGTGAATAAAAATGATAACTAGCGAATCACCTCGAACTCTTATCATGTCGTTTATTATTACAACTTTATCAAATAGCAAGAGTCAACACATTGTTAAAATAGGCAGAGAAAGCTTGTATTTTCAAAAAATATTGTTCAACACTGTTCACTTTAAAAGTAAATAAATAAATACGATGAAATTCTATTATACATATGAAAGGAATGAAAAGAAATACTAGATCTGTGAATAGGTGACCAGGTTTGTCGTCACATCTCGCTCAACAGGTTCACTCTCTTGTATACTTAGTGAAAACTTCATCTCTTCCTCTGTTTCACTTTGATTTTCACTACCTTTCTCTCGGCCGCTGAACAAAAAGAAACCCAAACGTTATTTAATCAAAATATCGACAAATGAGACGAAATTATTGAAAACAAGAACTTAATATAAATACCCAGTCTCTCATTTAGTAGCTCTTTTCGTCGTGCTTGATGCTGGGAAGACAAGTTTTCGACCATTTGCTCGATGAAGTTATCCAACACGATCGACCTGTTTATCGCTTCAATCGTTGCCCGACATACGGGACACTCGCGCTTTTTCTTCATCCAGGATCTTATGCAGTGTTGGCAAAACGAGTGCATGCAATTTAGCGTGACCGCTTTAACGAAAAGTTCGGAACACACGCTGCAAGTCAATTGTTCGTCCATTATATTGCCAACTTTGTTGAGAACGGAGCTATCCTTGCAGCTCGATGAGGTCGGACTGTCGACTGTTAAATCGATTGTTTCCAGTATCTCCATTTGGTCGGTCGTTCCGTCGTTCATGAGCTGGACAAATATGCAATTCTCGCCGGTTTGGTTTGGCAATTCCTCGAGCACCACTGCAAATCGAAAATTATTTGTTAACACACGCATTATTAATATACTAAACATTACAAGCAATGTTTAATAACGAAGTACGTATCGAAAATCATCTTTTTTAACACATGATCAAAAAGTCCAATTTTTTGTACCTGTAACGCGTGGCGAAAGTCACGATTTTTAGTAAGGCGTGCGAGAAAAGTACTGCGCATTCGCAAGTCACACCAACTACTTTTTCGCATACCTTTTTAACACTGTAGCCACTCTTCCGCACGCTATTATACTGCAGATATTTTCTCAGACGCTTTCACCACGCTATAGGTATAGAAAATGGAAGTTTTTGTGCATTGGCTATAAAATGGTAATTTATCATATTAGTGCGACAAAATATTTTCTGACGACTGTGAACGCACGAGTAAAAAAAATGTTTTTCGCACGAGTATTGTACAAAATGTTATTGCACTCGGTGCGAAAATGGCTGTTTTACGCATGCTTCGCGTACGCAAATCTAATTCCTACACCTTGTAAAGTAAAATTTGGTACGATACTCAAGCGAAAAAGTTTTTCCGAACTCGTGTGATTGCAGCACTCGTCAGAAAAAGTTTTATCGCACGAGTATCGTAAATTACTATTATTTCACTCGGTGCGTAAAATTCAGTTTTACGCACACTTCGCGCGCGTAAAACTCCCCTTTCGCACCTTGTGAAATAAAATTTCGTACGATACTCGTGCGAAAAACGTTTTCATAACTCGTGTGATTGCAACACTCGTCAGAAAAAGTTTTATCGCACGAGTATCGTAAATTACTATTATTTGACAAGGTGTGAACATGGGGGTTTTACGCACGCGATATTCGCACCGAGTGTAATAAAGTAGTATGCGATACTTGTATGAAAAAGCGGTCTCCAGACGGCGGTCGGGAAGTAGGCAAGACTCACCTTCAGCTGGTATCACAGACAGGACTCGCCTTCGGCTTGTGCTACTGTGGTACTCGCTTCCGGCTCGTGCGGCCAACTTCACAACCTTCGTCGAAAGCCCACCTTTTTGCACTTGTATTGCAAAGTTCTACAACATACGCGCATCAAAAAATATGATTTTAAAAACAGAAAAACAAAGTCTTTGAAATATTTTCCCTCGCAAACGTTAGATACAAATAATCGTCGAGATTTATCGATAAATTTCGACGAGATCGTAGACTCACTCCTTTCATTGGTGACGGTCGACTGAAGCTGTTCGGTAATAGCGGCTTGCTCCTTCAGAGCATCCTCCGTTTCCTTCAGTCTCTGTTCCAGCTGTGACTTCTCGTTAAGCAGTCTCTCCTGCTCGGTTTTCTCCTGCTTCACCAAATTTTCCATGACCGCGGCCCACTGAGCCTGCTCCTGCTCTCTCCATTTGTCCATCTGCTCTCTCATGTTTTTCTCCACAGTTTCCTTCTCCTGCTTGCTCATGTCCAGAGCCTCCTGCCACTTCTTTCTCTCGTCGTTCAAACGATTCTCGAACTTCAGTCTCTCCTGCTCCAGCGTCGACAGCAATTGGCCGTACATTTGCTGAAGCTGCTGCTCGGCGTCGTTGCCCGTCTGTATGTGCTTCTGTAATTCGGCGATCTGATTGTTGAGCTCCTGAGTCTGACCTTCGGCCATCTCCTGGTTTTTCATGAGCTTCTCGAGCTGAGCCCTCAGTTCGTTCTGCTCGTTTTGCTTGCTCTGCAATTTCTCTTCCAACTCTTTCCTCTTGTTCTCCTGAGTCTCCGCGAAGGACTTCTGCTGAGTGAGCATCGTTTCCATGAGACGATCGTCCACTCGTTGCCTCTTGCTCTCCTGACCCGATCTCGCGCAGAGAGTAAAGACAAATTTGAACTCTTCGGACGCGCTGAATTGCAACAAATCCCCGTGGCTTATCTTGGCCGGAACGTCCTTCTCCAGAGGCGAATTGTTCAGCAGCGTAACCGTCGAACTCAAGTGCGTTATCATCCAATCTCCATTTTCGTCGCATTTCAGAATAACGTGCCTACGGGATATCAAGATGTCGGCGATGATCTCGTCGCAGTCTCTCGCTCGACCGATGGTGTACTGCGAAATGACGAGGCGTCAAAAAAATTACTCCAAAACAATTAAAATGTAAAAAAAAAAAGTTGAGCGTTTTGGCGAAAACAAATTTTTCTCTACGATTCATAATAATAATAGTAACGTACAGGTGAATGTTTGAAATTGACGTGAATAATTGGAGGTTACCTCGTTTTTGTCGACGCGAATATCGTGAATCTTATCGTTGTCCTTGTCGAGCTTGACCAGGATGGGTTCCTGATCGACCGTGAGTTCTCTCTTATTCATAGTTTAGTCGTTGTTGTCTTTCTAAATTGTCCGATTCCAACGACCACGAATTATTCTCCGAGATTTCGTCGCATGCCAGTATATGGCGTTTGTGCAACGTATGGCACGAAGGTGAAGTTTGACGCGTGAGGAAGTAACGCGAAACAAATGCAGACTGCGAAGGCAATTATTCCGAGAGTAAACAAATTTTTACGAAACTCTGTTATCGCAGGCCGACGAGAATGTTATTGTGTTTTGTGAAATTGCGCCCGAAGCCATTTTGTCAACAAAAGACGGAAAGGTGACGCGGCGACATCAAACGTTTGTGAAAGAAAGACACATTGTTGTTTCGTCGTGTTTCCACGGAGGTCGCGACCTGAGACTGCCAACCTCGTGGAACCGGTGGCAGCGTGAAGGGACAGGAATTCGAATCTTTTCACGACCCCGAAGCTCCTTGGAACGGTTGGTACTTGGAATCCCCACTCTCTGTGGTAGACAAAGGAGATCGGAAGAAGAGACTTCCTCGAAATGTAAGCATATTCGAAAATTTATTGTCATCAATTGATCGCTGCTCCTGGAATCCTTCATCTTCACATATCGCGATTAATTCATCGCTGCGCCTGGAGTTCTTCGTCACCAGACTTCGTGATTGCGTCTCTACGATTAGCAACTGGCGTTTCATTGCGAAAGTTCGACTACAGGATTCGATTCGAAGACTTGAGATCTCCGAATTTGAAGAAAGGCTCCGCTATATTACAGAAGGTATGCACTGTGCCGTAAGTTTTCCCTAAACTTGTGATAGTCCCTTCCCAACTATCAAAAATCACAATATATACGGCATGACTATTTGAGACACTTGTGCCAATATTCATCTCTGTCGGCGGTCCTTGGGTAAGTAGGCAGCGATACGTTGGGCAGAAGCTGATAAGGCATAGCCTTATCAGATTCTGCCACTTGTAAATAAATCGTTAGCGATTTATTTATAGGTGGCTATTATCGCGTTGTCGGTAAATTTAGGAACAAGTTATTCGTATATTCATATTCATGTATATCATATATATATACACACTTAATGGGAGTCGAAGAATCCTAAATGTCGAGTTTGGAATAGGAAATAATATTGCTATGAACTGTTCAATAATATTGCTTTTCATAAAATCCTATATTTCTTAAAAACAATATTTCTTATGGTAGCAGCTTAAGTGAAACAGTTGTGCACACAAGAGAGATGGCTGCAATTTTCAAATTAACTTTATGAAGGATGCAAATTTTTTGAGAAAAAAATTAATTTGGACCGGATGTGAAATTACCGCGCGCATTCAGCTCGAATTTGCTTTTTCTTCAAAAAAATTAGCACCCTTGAGAACAATTCATTACAGTTTTCATTACCAACCACGATATTTCACTTTTCCTTAAGAGCATGTGAAATGCCATGATCGGTAATGAAAACTGTAATCATCTTTACTAAACTGTGCGGATGTTGACAGTCAAAAGAACAGTCTTGTGCGAGGCTAGGGTGATATTTGTGAAAAAGAATTTGTGAAAAAACTTGATTACAGTGTCTGATACCGCCCGAGCCCTGGTTAGGTGGGAAGGAGGGTGTTTCATAGTGTTAATGAATAATATCCTATTTTCAGTATTTGCAATTTATAAGACCAAAGTATTTGCAAGAGTATTATATTTTTATCTCTGTGATGAAAGATGTATCCATAATAATGTTAAGGCAATAATTTCTAATGTTTTCAGATCTGCGCGATTGTCAAGAAATCGTCAACCAATGATGAAATTGAAGGAGTGACAACTGTGTGCACCTCCAGGTCCAGTGTTTTACGTTTCCTATGATCAACATAAATATAATAATCTTTTGTTTACTCAAAAATGTTGCGGCTAAATACACGTCATAGTTGCAAACACCCCGCCGTAGAATTTATTAAACCTTTATACATCATACTGCCCAAAACTGTACCGAAACGGGACTAACAATGAAAAAAGTAGGGATAAAGGAGTGACTTATGAAGGTTTAATCTATTCCACACCCAATTTTTCTTCTATGATCAAACTCAATGTCGCTGCCGTATAAATACTTCTATATCCATTTTTTTATGTCTCAGAAACAGTCCTTGTTAAAAAACGGATACGTATAATTGGCAAGGCAACATGACTTCCCTGCTGCGAACAGAACACCACTGCAGGATCCGTGCCGAAAAATATTACATGAACTTCACATGGCCTCTGGAAGATTGGACGCTGCTCCGTGGTCATTACAATTATACTGAATCACCCGAATTTGTGTTACACAATACGGATGGAAAGACGTGTAAATTGATCTTCAATTCACAAAGTAATTATGGAGCATATGCAGACATACAATTTCCCACGGGCATACAGTTCCATGCAATGAAGACAAGTTTGTCTATTGTTGACGAAAACAGGGTAAAGCGGGCCACAATCGAAAAGGTATCCCAAAACTCTGAACAAATCGGTACGTTATCGTTTAGCTGTAAGCTGACCAACGAATACGCGAAGCAATACTTGCGAAACGATACTCTGACATTGTTTCTTGAGTTCACAATTGTGAAATCAGTCAAAGATTCCGCTCTTCGCACGGACATCTGGGATGCAGACTTCGGCACTGATATCGGCCAAAACTTGAAAGTCATATTGGACAGCAAGGATTTGTATGATGTAACTTTCGTCGTCAGAGGAAAAAAATTATACGTACACAAAGTTATCCTCGCGGCAAACAGTGAAGTTTTCAAAGCAATGTTTACTACAGAGATGAAAGATCTGGAAAATGATACTGTGGAAATAATAGATACTGATGCTACTGTGTTCGAAGCGTTTCTTTGCTACATGTAGACGAGCCGAGTGAGCGAGATTGCAAACGTGGTAGACGAGCTTATCGTAGTAGCTGACAAGTATCAGGTGATGAATCTCAAAAAGATTTGCGCAAGTTATATCTCGAATTACATTAGTAACGAAACCACGGTTGCGTACCTTCTGAAAGCGTATCACCTATCATGTACTAAGCTGCAAAAAAAATGCATTGATTTTATCAGAGTCAATATCCACGATCTAAAAAACTCTTCCAATCTTGCAAAAATATCCAAGTATCGGAGTATCGTGTCTCAAGTTTTCGATAAGGACGAAACAGCTTAGGTTCCTCGATTCCCCCGATATCGTAACATCGGTGTTCTCGGCAAACTGTTGGAATAGAACGTTGACTTCGATATTACTCGAAGGATAAATTTTGCGAGATGAGAATAACCAAATGTGATACTTTCAACTGACCGCCAGTTATTACTCAGTGCAAAGCACACTTCCATTTATGCGAGGTACAAGTTATTATTTAATAAAAAATGTTTTCAACTATAATTTTTTTTTGCCCTCGAGTCACGTACGAAGAATGAGTACATAAGTTCCTAGATGCATTGTTGTAACGATGTCCCAAGTTTTCGGTAAGGAACTCGATCCTTAAAGTCGCTGGTTCTTTTACTGCTAATGCTATCTTCTTACCAGATACTTTGAAATCGTTAGTAATTTATGATCGAAATAAGAAACGATTGCGAGTTAATAACAAGTTGAAAGTCTGAGTCTGTACTTTAACAAAGAACCATTTTCTTTTTTTACTTTTTTATTTTTTGTTTTATCAAAGTTTCGTACTAGAACAGAAGTACTCTTTGTTGCATAGCTTGTATCTTATTGTGAGTAGAATCCAAAGGGCCTATCAGTTATGTTCATACGTAAAAAATACAAGGATCGAGAATCATTAATCGGTAAAACCCGTAGTATAGTTTTTTTTATAAAATGTTTGTACCGAAAGTGAAATAAATCAATACTTTGTATCGTGAATTATCTTTTTCTTTCTTTTGTTCCTCTATTTATTACTAATAATTTTGATAAAAGATATATTTATTTCACTTTGTGCGTAAAGTGCAGTTTTACGCACGCTTCGCGCGCGTAAAACTCCTCTTTCGCACCTTGTGAAATAAAATTTCGTACGATACTCTTGCGATAAACGTTTTCTTAACTCGTGCGATTGCAACACTCGCCTTCGGCTCGTGCTGCAAACTCACACTCGTCAGAAACAGTTTTATCGCACTAGTATCGTAATGTCCTATTACGTCACATATCAAACCGTTGAAAATCTAATTTTTCAACCGGAAGTGACGTCAGTCCGGAAATACGTCACGTCCGGTCGAAAAATGAAATTTTCAAACCGGAAGTGGCGTTTTTCCGGTATGACGTCACCTCCGGTCGAAAAAATGAGTTTTCGGTGTTCATTCAATATACTGCGGCCCATTCAAAAACTTATCTTGGACAACATAGAACGAGAGAGCCGGTACGAATGTCAAAGAGAGAAGCTTGTTCCGGGTATGATTTCTGAACGCAGCCCTGCCGCAATAGCTCGCAGCTCAATTGAAACGTGCCCCAATCATACGCGATGTTATTTGTTTATTGACATTTTCTCTAGTCAATAAAAGTTTTGACAATAGAACTTGTGATCGTTATTTCGTCAAAGGATTATACTGATCGATAATGGCTCAGATTAAAACGTTGCCTTTGTTGCCGGGAGCAAAATTTATCGTTATCGATGACGGTAGGTTAAGCCTCAATGTTTATAACCTCGCTTTTTTTTGTTAACCCACGAATTCCACCCAACATCATCGATGATAGATAAAAGGAAGAATAAATATTTACTTTTTAATCTGTGACAACAAATTCGTACAACCATGAATGAATGTTTGAAGAAATTGTTTCACACTCTATACTAAAAAAAAGGTTCAGCTCCTCAATTTTTTTTTTTTCATTAACACTTTTTTGATAATTTCTAAACTATCATACTATATATTTTGACAATAAAAATTGTGAGTGTTTTTCCGTCGCAGGATTAAGACTGATCGATAATGGCTCAAATAAAAACCTTGCCATTGTTGCCAGGAGAAAAATGTATCATTATCGATGATGTTGGTTAGGCTTGTTGATAAGGTTAAGGCTCCATTTTTATAACCCAACTGGTTTTTAATCACCCCAAAAATTCCACCCAACACCATCGAAAATGGATAAAAGAAGAAATAAATATTCACTTTTTAATCTGTGAACACAACATTTCTACAACTATGAATTAATGTTTAAAAGAATTGCTTCGCACTCTACACTCCAAAAAAACGGTTCAGCCCGTCAATTTTTAAATGTTTTTTCATAATTTCAAAACATCGATAATAGACAATTTAAAGAATAAATTTTCACCTTTCAGTCTCTTTCAACAAATGTCCAAAATATTAATGAATATTTAAAAAAAAAGGTTTCGCAGTGTTTACTCCAAAAAAATATTCAGCTTCTCAATTCTTTCTTTTTTCATAAAATTAAGAAAAAAATTTTTGAAACAATTGTATAATTTATTATATTGACAAATTTGATTTGTAAATACAACTTTGCCTCCTCAGGTCAGGAGGTGATGCGAGCGGAGACTCTGATCTCCGGTTGGCTGCAAATGTGGAACGACAAGGGTCTGGGTAACACTGTAGAATTCCTGTTGTTCTCGGGCCCAAAGATCGTCTACGAAAGGCACGCCGACCAGTTGAAAAACATCGATCTCAAGTTTCACGACTATTACACGATCTTCGTCGACGACGCCGACAAGGACGACGCCGCGAAGTTGGAGCGAATTATCAATGGCAACACGCTGCAAGTGAATTCCGTCGTCATAGTCGACTGCCTGAGCTCTCTGGTTCTGTCCGTGGGCTTGGCGAAGGCTCTGCGATTTGTGGAGAAACTGAGCTGGCGTACGGCGCAAATGATTTGCGTCTACAGGAGGGACTTCGGTACATGCAAGATTCCCAGAATCGAGACTCTCGGAACGACGTACGTTCGATTGGAAAGACCCGCAGTGCAGATAGCTAAGAGGGACGAGATACAGTACGAGGTGTCGCTGAACCACAGAAAACAAGGCGGAGGTATTTTGATTCACAGGGCTCTCGTCTCGCAAGAGTACACGTCGAGTACTTACGAGATCGTGAGCGAGGGAAAGCCGGTGACTCACGGCAGCTCGGAGATCGCCGCCGTTTCGTCGCACACACCCGAGAAACCGCAGGCGACGTTCAGGATCGAAATGAACGCTCGCGAACAGGAGCAAAGAAAAAATACGCCTCTGCCTTACGGTCTGCGTCCGAGCGCGCAGAACGAGTCGCAGATACTCTACGAGCCCGATAGCATAGACGACTTGGACGAGGAGGATCCCGACGACGATCTGCCGTTCTGATGCCGATAGAAAAAATTAGCGCGAAAAATAAAGGACCAAAGGGCTGACTTTCTCGAACACGAAGAGAGTTTATTTTACTACGATGAAACATATAGATCCGACGCTCGTTGCCGGCGGGTATTTTTTTTTTTTTTTAGACGACTTTGCGATTACGCAACGACTTTACGAGGAGAATATCGTTGCCTCGAGCCTGGAACTCGGAGTGAGGATTAAACGTCGAAATATTAAGAGGCTGGACTTCGTTTTTATCGATCTGTATAAGCTCCAAGTATTTCTTATTTTCTCGGAGTTTCTTCCATTAAACTGTAGGTGTTACGGTATCTTTTCGGCAATTCGAAACTAATTACTTGTGATTGGGAACGTGCCGAAGATGATTTTTAACGTTTTGATATCGCTAGGAAATTTTTTGTGAAAAAAGAAAATACACGATACAATTAACTATAACGGTTTATCATTTGATTGAGGAAAGTAATAAAATTTGGACACCTAATACTGTCGCGTATTTATTGGTAGTCTCTTTGGCAAATAACGCGCAGAGTGCGGCACCTCAAAAATCAATGTAGCAGAAAATATTTGCTCGTTTCACAAATGTTTTTCATTGTCATTGGCCTAAAACATCGTGAGAAACTCCAACTTTTAAATATTTTTTTTCAAAGATATTCTAATGTATTGTCCTATCATATCTTAGTAAGCAGAAAACTATCGTTAAATCGATGAGAGTTTAAAACAATTGTGAGACGAGATTCGTTACAATTGTTCTTCGCGAACCATCGTTCGTTACAATCTCTTAGCCATTCATGACCGCATTACGTTTCATTCTTCGCATCGCTTTCAAACCACTCATCTATCACAAAAATATAACTATGAAAACTATTTTATATGCGTCGCGGCAAACTGTATAGGAGGGCATAGGCGAGAAAGTTACCCGTGTACGTATAAACCAACCGGCATCGTGCGATATATTTTTATATCGCACGATGCCGATGCTCAATTTTGCTCAATTTTTATATCGAAACTTTGTCTGCAATTTAACTGAAATTAAATGGAAAACAAAAATAAAAATAATCTATCACTATAGTTAATTGTGGGACATTATTACGTAAAACTAGCAAATCCTTAAATATTAATACTGAAAAAAACGATATAGTTGAAAAACAATTATTATTTATATGATTATTTGTTCGGAATATCGAACCCGAGACGTATTTTTTTTCGATAGTGGTGGTAACTTGCTCGCACTATTAGTTCGGAAACCTGAGACTGTATTGTATGTGCACGAAGTCGATAGCAACGCTGTTTTCGCACCGTTGCTTCGACGAAGACATGTTAACAAATACGTAAAAGAATATACTATGTGCTCGATAATAATGGTCTTTAGCCGTCTAAGGTAATCTTTGTCAACTGCTGAACGGATATCTTCCTCTGTTCTTTTTTTTAAACACTAAAACACATATCGCTAGCACAGCCATTGCAATAGTCGAGGGCGATGTACAGGAATATAATTTACACTTTCTGCTCTTAATTATCGCACAGAGCTTCCGAGACTGCTGGGAAATTCTATGCGACAATCAATTTCCAAAGACCTTAATATTTTTCATACAACTACATCGAAGTACGATTCGCTGCACCATTTACAACCGTCGCGTCTCGTCGATCTACGACAGCAGGAATCTGCGACGCATTCTTCGATCTCGAATCGAAAGTCACGCTTAACAACAACGTACGAAGAACGCGCGATAAAATTCTTCGACCCGAGTCAACCATCAACGATTTCGCGCAGAACGATAGAAATATATATTCCGCACACGCGGGCGAAGCATGGGCATCGTCAAAAACGTAATTACCTTCTAAACTAAAAAGAAGTTATCAGATTCGAATATTAATGATTCAGTCGAGCTAAAACTTTGAGATCGTCAATGATGTTTCTATTATCTTGTCATTCTACGTTAACGATCCGGCATGCTTCTATCGTCTACGCGGGCGAAAAACTTCGCGGGTGATAAAGATTCTTTTCGAGAACTGAAGAGAGTAAAAAATAAATAAAATTGTGTTCCTTAAAATATAGAACTGGAATGTACTTTTCAAGCCCGGAAAGTGTACAAGAGATTCCCGTCTTGAAAGTGTTGAGTTCCATCGATATGATTCAATACTCGACTGTCGACGAGACAGCGACCGTAACGCACAGCGTCTTCGCGGTTCTGAGCAACGCCGGCCTCTATCAGCCAGTCGATGAGGTCGCTTCCGGAAAAGGCTCCTTTGTAGACCTTCAACAAACGCCTGCGACACATCGCTATACGATTACGGCATTCCGTCAGGTGGCATCGCTTGAATTGTTCGCGAATGAATCTGGCCTCGGAGGTCAAGGAATCTTCGTCAGGGAGCTTTAACTCGCGTGCTGTCGATGATCAGAAAAAAATTTAATCAAGGCGTAATAATTAATTATGGCCTAATTAATTATTAATTCTAGGGAAGACTTAATTTTGTTCAATTCCATTGATCTACGATGCTATCAATTACTATTTTTTGTCCACTTATTTACGACAAAAAAAAATTACCTTCTCGCCAATTTCGACATTTGGTCTTCATCCATACGCCGACTCGACCCAATCCAGGATCGAGTCCGAATATGGCGAAGGCGATCAAGGCTTGACCGAAATTCAAGGCGACGTCCAAGAACGCCAGCTCAGCGTACACGCCGGTCAGTTGTTCCATTATCAAAGTTCCAATGGTCAAAGACAATCCCTGTTCGGAAACCGAGCAATAGACGATTAGTCAGCGACGAAAATATTCCTTGAGCGTGCAATAGAAGCCTTTTTCATATTTTTATACTCACGATGAACATCGAGCACAGGAGTAAAATTAAGAAGACGAGGTGACGAAGAATCTGTGGATCTTCGCATCCGTCGACACTTGGATCCGTGTCGGAAATCAAGTTCTGTTCGGATTCCGCGGCGTCGTTCCCTGCAGCGCACAAGCTACGCGGTAATCGACATACTCCGTCGAATCCGCAACTTCCACTGCAATCGGAAACCATTTTTTAGCTTGCAAACGTGCACTTGGTTAATACAAACAAGCACAAGGTTATACAAACAACGTACTTGGTTAAACTGGATTCCGGCGATACCAGATCCTCAACATCTACCACGTTACCGTTATCAGCGGCCACTACTGTCTCGGAACTTTCAGGCTGTGTTATCAGACCCGCGTATGCAGCGGCACTTTGTCTTCTCTGATATCTCTGGTTCAGTATCAAGCAGCCCAATGTTACTGTAAAGAGCAGAAATAAAATTATTAATTACGCGTGTAGATTTTCGATCGATAGCTGATCAATAAATAACTTACAAATCAAGAACTGACAAATCAATGACTGACAAATTAATGACTGACAAATCAATGACTGACAAATCAATGACTGATAAATCAACGACTGACAAATCAATAACTGACAAATCAGTAACTGATAAATCAATAACTGGTAAATCAATAACTGATAAACAATAACTGATAAACAATAACTGATAAATCAATAACCGATAAATCACGAACTGATAAATCAATAACTGACAGAGTACACATGTTTGTGAATCTCTTCAACCACCCACGTGGAATGGAGTGTCTCAATAATTGGGCGATTTCAAGAATGCATGTACTTGCCTATGAAGCAGAATAGTAGAACGAGAATCGACATAGCTGCCTGAACTCTGCCCAATTGGAAATTAGGATTTCTTAGATCGAGGTCCGCTGGTATCTTGGGAGTGACCGTGAGACACATGAGCGCCACGATGAAAAGAGGTACTCTGCATAAACAAATCAACGTCAAGAATTATTGAAATGATAAACTCAATGCGGCACGCATCTGTTTTAAATTTATAAAAAAATAAAATTCTTGTCTCACCCCCAAGCGACAGGGAACATCCACTTTTGCAGACTCTGGACGAAAGATTGCGATCGAGAGCTCAGGAATAGAAGGGACGCTGCTAGCGCAGCTGTCCATACGCGGCTCACGTAGACTCCCCCGGTGATGAGAATAAATTGTACATACCTGCGGTGAACGTCTTATATATAGTTGTTTGTTGTTTGTCGAAAAAAATGAGATCTTAAAACCGTAAGTGACGTATTTCCGGTATAACGTTACCTCCGGTTTGGAAATGAGATTTCCAAACCAGAAGTGACGTATTTCCGGTAAATCTTCGAAAATCTAAAATACTGATTTCTAAATTCCATAATCCACAACAACATGCTGGTAGAAACATATTTCGATCGATCGAACCGCAATGAATAACCGAATAAAAGAACTTAATCATTGCGGATGTAATTCATTTGATAATAAAGCAACGATTTGTTTTCCGTACCATAGCGCAGAGCCGGTGCTGCTCGCGTCTATCTTCGTCCATATGATTACTCCGACCGAGACGGCAAGCTGAAAAAAATCAAGTCCATAAATTTACATAACTTCGATACACGTGAATCTCTAAATACTACAACGCAACATTTTCTTTTTAATCGCACATTCCTGTATTTCTTTTTTCTTACCTGAGCAATGATGATACTCAGAGTGCATCGATGAGTGACCCTTTTGTATTTTTTCCCTTCCAGTCCGATGAAGCAGATCAGCAACCACATGCATGCAGCCGTCGAGGCGGCGCTCGTGTCCAACGAAAACGTATTTAACTCTCTCGCGTAACTCGTCGGACTCACGCCATCGTTAATGGCCGTTATGAGTTTCGCCGAGACAAACATCAACGGCGCCGACAGGAAGGTGCACGCGACCATCGACGAAGCGATAAGATCGATGTCGAGATTGTACCGAAGCGTGAATATAAATAACGCTGGTGCGGTGGGTATCGTGCCGTACAGAAATCCGTACGTACTCAGATCGTTCGTATCCGTATCGTTAGCGCCAGCCTCCAAGAGAATAACCGACTCTCTTATGACCAACGGCAGAACGAGCAATTTAATGCATATCAATATTCCCGGTATGACTAGGGCCGCGCCCTTCAGAGTATGCACTTTTCCGACCATCATGAGACCCAGCAGGAAGAGCGCGCTCGCTGAGAAGGCGTCGCCGAGAACTTGAAGAATGGCAGAGAGCATTTTTGGTATCTGGTGGCTGAAGATGAGATTTCCGACGATACCGAGGACGGTCATGAACAGTATCGGATTCAGGGCGATTCCTTTGACGATCGACCAGGTCAGAGAACATCGTCCACTCGTTTCCTCGCTCGTACGACGCTTTCCGATCTCGAGGAGAACGAAACCAATGGGATTCAGAATGGCCAGCGATATCGGAGCCATCAGGTACAGATACGCCGAGTACTCCGGATGTGTATCGCCGTATAGAGCGTCGACTGAAAAATAAAGAAATAAATAGGATCAAGACCAAATTTTGTTTAGTATAAAGGGAGCACAGTGTTTTATTCAATCAGAGATTTTTTTTATTTTCTGAAGTTGATCGGAGTATCAGGTCCAATTAAAAACGTACGAGTTCTATCGTAACGAATTTTGAATATTATGATCTGTATGTAATATTTTGAATATTACGTACAGAGCGTGGAATGAAAAAAAATATAAAATATCAACCTCTGAGACAACAGGAATCAAGATAAAATTTCGTTAAAAATAAAGGGAGCACATTGTTGTATCCAATAGAGATTTCTTCAATGTCCTGAAGGCGATTGGAGTATCTGGTGCAATTAAAACCATACGAGTGCAAATTTGATGGTAACGAATTTTGAATATTACTATCCAGACTCACTCATAGGATAGCCAATGGCAAAATCGTTGCTCTGCGTTGAAAAAATTGCGAACAAAGCTGCACGGCCTGGATTCGAGGCTCTCGTGGTTATCATGGACACTGCAAGAACCACGAAGAAGACTGAGCTTTTGGCGAGCAAAACGGCCAATAGAAAACTCCAGTTGACCAGCGAAAAATCAAGTTTCGCCAGCGACAAAAATATCAGGGACGGCAGCGCGAATGTTCCCACAAACGTGTTCAGGCCATTGGCTTCTGACCTTGTGATGATATCCAATCTTCCAGCTGCGTAACTAAAAGAAACATGGAATTAGTCAACTTAGACACCTCAGACAATTAGACAAAAATAATGTTTTATAATATTTGAAATTCAATTATTACAAAAATCATTTTTTGTAATATTTGAAACTCAATTATTAAAAAGATTATTTTTTTGATATTTGAAATACAATTATTACAAAAATAAATACAAAAAATAGTTATTGAATGTACGTACAAACAAAATGCTCAAAAATGTAAAAAATCTGGTACTGCTTACCCGCATAATATAATGGCAAAGCATTGTATCAATGCCAGATAAAGATTATCTGTCGGGGTATCCCCGCTGGTTAAGAGTTCGCTCATGTTTGCTGATGAAATTCAATTAATTTTTTTTCAATCCAAATTCATAGGATTCCTAAAAATAAAAAAAATGTATATACTACTTCGGTTACTTCCAAATCAAACAATTGTCTATGTCAATGATACTAGTGTTTAAAATATATTTCTATAGAATGTTATATCAATTTAACACGACTATATGTGTAAAAGGGCTTTGCCTGTTGATTAATAAATAAATAAATAAGTAATAAATAAATAAATATTACATTGTGAAATTTCAAGCGATGAATCTCAAAGTTTAAAGTCACTTTTGCGATACGTGTGAATAAAACTGATAAAAAAAACAAACTGTTATAGTATATAGTACTTTTATAGTACAATCGGTGCAAAATCATTGGTCGAGCTATCATAAACGATAATGCCACTACATAAATATTCTAAGTGATTTTACTGTACTACGAAGTATGGAGATTTCCTCACAAATGGAGTAATTATTCGCACCAAGCCACTTGCCGCCGACACGCATATGCTTGAGTTGCAAATAAAAATCTTACTCGTCATGTGATGATCCACGTTCGACGAATCATATTTAGACTTTAAAAGACGACGATAATTTCGAACGCGCAGTTTCGCACTCGCGTCATTATTAATTTATATATACCTGAATGTGCGTTTTCTTTTTATTGGATAGTTTTCAGTGTAACACGATTGTTACACCGAGATCTGTGTCATAGTCAGCTGATCAAGTGAAACTTTCACTCGTCTTGTTGTCAACCGCGAAACTCCATCGTCGTTCCAATTTCCGGGGACTTTCGACCGTTTTGTCACAACACTTTTTTCAGTGACGATTAAGTCACTTGTCATTTCAACGCCAATTAGCGTTCGTCAACTTGGATGAGCGCACTAATGCAACTGCATCAACACTGATAGCAACGGCATCATCAAAGGTAAACGCGACCGGTGTCTGACGTGACGGACCGCAAGGTTAGAATGACGTCTGCTACTTTTCCGGAACAATGCGCATGCGTGAGGATTATCGGAACTTACGGTCCTGACCATTCGTTCGATAATGAGGTGGAGGAACAGATTGCAATTAACAAATTGACGGTAACTTAATTGTGACTCGGCGATTGTCGACAGAAAAGCCCGTCGGTTAAAAATAAGGGCGGTTTTATTTATAAGTTTGTTCTATAAATATAGGAAGGCTCCCAATAAAACTCTGCATTCGAAAGCAATTATTAAGATTTCTTGAAGTACCGAAAGGATTCCTATTGTAAGACAAAAAAGAAAATTGGAAGATTGGGGAAAATATGGAACTGAATCTATAAATTTTAAATAATCGCCAAGTCCTATAGTGTAAAAGCGTAATAATAATAATAACTCACTATACACTATATAGACGGCGATATAGTCGCAAATAAACCGTCAGGTTTAAAAGTGAGAAAAATTGAAATAAAAGTGTACATAAGACATATAATAACATTCACAGTGGAGAAAGAAACTGGGCGAGCGTAAAATTAAAATAACGAGGAACGTAATCGATAGAGACGAGGGAAAAAAAAGTATCGATGATCCGTGAAATGTGCGACGTTTCGAAAGCACGCTCGTTCGGTTAACGTGTCACGAGCCGTTCGTCTGCGCTCACTTTAGGTCCGGTAGTTGCTGGGTACATCCTTCTGTCAAATAACTATCTTTTCAATCGGTGCACCTAATTACCGAGAAACATAAAGAGGAACTAAAAATTTTTTTTCACCGAACTAGCAGATCATTCCAATTCGGATCGTTCGAGCTGCACTCGTCGGACTGTCACGTTCAGCCATGAGAGAAACGCGATGAACGAGAACGTAAGTGTACACCTCTCCAACCTCGTATTTTGATGCTTTTCTGCATGTTTTTCGGAGTACTCGGACAAATATCTTCACTCCCCTGTTATCAAGAAAATTCGGCTTACAGAACCGCCCGGGCGAACTATGTCGTTGCGTAACTTAAAAAAATTTCTCTCATATTTGAAAATTTATTTTGCTCTACGATTCACCGATGGGTCGACTCATCGAAGCTCTTCTGTCGTCTTGTTGGTTGAACAATTTCCCTGTTACCGTGAACTGAAAAAAAAAAACATCTGTGAGAATCCTCGGCGAATCTTAATATTTGGACATTGCCATAAACCGTATGTCGGCAAACAATTTATTTGACGTCCCGGTTGTATCGAGTTTTGGGTCGGTATCATCCAATATAATCCGTACCATTTGTGCAGACGATATTATTTTCGGAGCATTGAACGAAATGGCTTTTAATGATGAAATTGTACAAGTGTATCTATTTATTTATTTACTTACTTGTTTACTTACTTATTGATTTATTGATTTATTTATCAACGTGAAAAAATCCTTTTACAAAGAAATATACAGCCAATATGATGTAACATAATATAATGCGTAAAGTATAAAGTATTGAGTATTAAGCCTTGAGCATTACCTGACTTTTTGGTATCATTTGTGTCCTACATGGTAACGTATAGAATATCGCAAATAGAATATCACAAATTACAGGGTAGTGCGCGTTTGGAAATTCTTTAGAAGCGCACAAAAATTGTTTAGAAATTTAAGCATGTTTCCGTACATGTAAAGCTTACCTTGAATACA
Source organism: Ichneumoninae sp. B BG-2022a (assembly GCA_030522725.1). Lineage (NCBI taxonomy): Eukaryota > Metazoa > Arthropoda > Insecta > Hymenoptera > Ichneumonidae > Ichneumoninae sp. B BG-2022a. The sequence goes on along the minus strand of JAPYZD010001226.1, from coordinate 3,434 downwards.
CCTTTATTAGTCATCGCCTTGTCTCGTCTCTCAAAAATGTGTAGAAAGTTGTATAATTCCTTTATCAAGGACACCTCTCGAATCTTACACCAAAGGCCTAGAATAGTCTGTAGTATGATATTTTTTTATCACATAATATCTTTTTTCTAAACATTTCTTAGTGAACACCTTAGGGTGATTGAAAAAACTAAAAAGAAAATTATAACTCTGGCGTAAAATGTTTCAATTCATCCTTCAGATTTTCCTATGGCACACCTGCGTATGTTCTCATAACTGAAATTGATACCTTCTGCCTCGTTGAATCATGCACCAAGATTTCTGATCATGCAGCACATTAGTCACAGGAATGATGATTCTGATTCATGCTTGATAAGAGATTTCAGCCTTACATTCCAGACAAAAATTTAAAAAGCATATAATAACATGGATAATAATGAAAACATGGATATAAAAATAATGAAAAATAATATAAAAATATTACGTTAAATCTATGTTATTCTAATTAAAGTATTATGCACAAGATTAGACATTTTTTTTTATATCGTATTAATTTATTTCACGTATATAAAAAAGAAATCTATAATTACAAACGAGGTGCTGTCTGCTTTCCGGAAACAATGAATAATAATATAAAAACATTACGTTAATCTATGTTATTCTAATTACAGTATTATGCACAAGATTAGCATTTTTTAAAATATCGTGTTCATTACTTTCACGTGCATAGATTTAAAAAAATGATTATAATTACAAACGAGTTGTTATCTGCTTTCAGGAATGAACGGAGCAATCGAGATTGGTCTAACGGTGGTGACGATGTCCGCTCGATTTCCAAAAGGCACTAAAAAGCGAGAATAAATGTTATCAGAATGTTGCCAAGGCAGGGTACCAGTAGCGGCATGGAGTCCGAAAATCTGACGAACGGTGTCTCGGCAAAATCCTCGCAATCGAAGGCTCCGCTCGATGGGGCGCGTTTTTCGGAAAATTCTCGAGACGGATCGACGGAGAATCGATCGATTGGGGAATCGCAGTTGCCGGACTGTGCGCTCGCCGAGAACGGTGTGCTGGACGGCGCCGTTGGGGCGCGTTCGCGACGATGCGGTTCTTCGACGGTCGAAAAGCAGAGAATGAAGAAGAAGCTCGGTGGCTCGACGGCTCCCGAGGCCGAACAATTCGACGACAGAGACTCCGACAACGACCACGACGAGGTCGATCACGTTGGGCCGGCGGCCGCGAGCTACGCTTATCAGAACGGCGACCGTCCGGAATGCAACGGTTTGCCCTCGTCGTCGAAGTATCACGACGAGGAATCGAGCGCCGATTCGTTGGAGCGGGCGAGGGTCGTTCCGACCTCCCACAAAAATTTAATTCGAAAGAAACGCTTTCTCGAGAGTTCGCTGAACAGCGCGAACGAAGTTTCGCCGAGTTACTCGCAGTCGTTCGACTGCTCGAGCAAACCGCCCGCCTCGAGCAAGACGGGAATCAGAAAGAAGGAATCTATGCGGGCGAGTCGTCAGTGCAACAGCGTCGAGTACAGAGCCGATTACGATACGGAATGCAGTCAGGGTCGCTCGAACGCCGGTTCTCTGGACGACACTCACAGTTCGACCGAGAGCGTCGCCGGGGAGAGATCGAATGCCGCTTGCTACGAGCTCGCCGCGCACTGCGAGGGCGCCCACGGAAACGACGATGTTTCGATGCCGTCGGGCTCTTCGGCACATTTTTCCGGTGCTGAAAATTCGTTGCCCGGAAACTCCGGCGGCGATTGCGAAGCCGCGGCCTTGAGTCTGAAGAAACCATTCAAACTACCGAGTCTGGTGAATTTGTTCGAGGCTGCGAAAGCCCAACAGCGCATCGATCTCGCCGAGAGCGCCTCGGCACTATCGGACGCCGCCTCGGGAAACGATCCGGACATCGACGAAGGACCTGGCTTGGAACTCGAACCGGGATCCTCGTACAGCAGCGAGGGAAGCAATTCCGACACGGAATCTCAACGAATATCGAAACCGCATCCAAGTCTCGGATCTAAAAAGGTATTTTTCAAATTGATGAATGTTTTAATCGTCCACAGGGCGGAAAACCTGTGGGAATTGTCATGACCAAGGCCAATGGCTCTGGATTCCTTCCGTTATCATTTTTAAGCTGGCAAAGGAACTGCCGTATTTTAGATTTAAAAATCTGATCTGAAAGTAAAATTTTTTGGGCGTAGTAGAAAGATACCGAATCTTCGAGTGTTCGAACATTTATTTATTTATTTATTTATTTACTTTATTTACGGGACGAGCCCTTTTACATTTTTATAATATTTTACAGTTCATATAAAATTTCGTATTTCGTGTAACATGTCTAGAAGTATATTTTCACAAAAAAGTTGTTTAAAAATTATTATTATACATTTTTCTCTATTTTTAACGTGCATGAAATATGAGATAAATTTTTAACATGAGATAAAACTGTGAAAACATTTACCATTTTTGTTCCCACGTTTCAAGGATTTCAAATTATTGGAATCCGACTGCTCAGGTTTCATTCTGTTTATCCGAATATTCTTTATCGTCATTAAGTCTAATTTATTAATTTTTTCTATGAAACAAGTTTCAAGATTTTTTGTATATTTCGCATTGCAGAGAAGCTGGGTAGTAAATGGAATATCAACAATAAAGTAACTGCCGTATTAGATAAAATATTAGATCAGAAAGTCAATGGGTTTGTGTGTCGTAGAAAGGCACTGAATCTTCGAGTGTTCAAACACTAGATAAAACTGAAAAAATTTATCATCTTTGTTCCGAAGTTTCAAGGATTTAAAATTGTGCAATCTCACTTCTAAGGCCTCGTTCTGTTTGTCCAAACACTCTTTATCGTTCTTGAGTAATTTTTTTTTTCTGACAACTTCTGAATTTTTACTTCTATTTTTGACATTGCAGAGAAGCCGGGTGGTAAATGGAATAGGTCCTCAAGAGCGCGTCGAGTATTATCAACTGTGGCGAAGTACCGGCGGCCCGTCAGCGCCCGAGTCTCTTTACGACACGCTCTATCCGAACCCTCCGCCCCTGCCGCCGAGATCAGCGCACAGATTGTTGCAGCGGAGTAACGCATTGCCGAACACCCTTCCCGAGTTGCCAAGACGGCATTCCCACAAGCACGCGACACCGTGCCGACCCGAAGATTGCTTCGGCTTCGAGATCGTAGACGTCGACGAGACCGCTGCTTTGAAAGTAAAGATTAATTATTTTATTTCACTCGGTGCGTAAAACGCGGTTTTACGCACGCTTAGCGTGCGTACAACCTCATTTTCACACCTTGTGAAATAAAATTTCGTACGATACTCGTGCATGAAACGTTTTCTGAACTCGTGTGATTGCAACACTCGCCTTCGGCTCGTGCTGCAAACTCACACTCGTCAGAAAAAGTTTTATTGCACTAGTATCGTAATG
>JAPYZD010001225.1:0-22712 GCA_030522725.1 Ichneumoninae sp. B BG-2022a | reverse complement strand
TTAAGGAGGGAGTCGCGCTGCGCGCTGACTTCGCATAAGTTCGACAACAATAAGAGAAAATTGCAAGTACTTCTTGATGGTGTAAAAATCTGAAAAAAAATCATGAATACTAAAGGTACTGAGAAGATTAATTTTGCATAATAATAATTGCAAAATGTTATTAACAAATCCATCAAAAAATTAATTGCTCAACAAATTACCCGGCAATAAAACTTTTTTTTATGAAAATGATTCTTTTTTTTTTTCTGAATACGTATGAATTTTTTCAAATTTTTAAGTAATCGTTGATTTTTGATCTATAAAAAATAATAAAAAATCAACGATTACTTAAAAATTTTAATTATTACATTAAATGCATCAACGTCAGAAAATACTAAAAAAATATAGGTAGGACATTTTTCGTAAAATAAAATTAATAAGTGTAATGAATAACTGTCCTTCCAAGAGGGGACGTGTTTCCAATTAACCGACGGAGCACTAAGCTTTGAAAAAGCTCCGACGAGTCAGAGTGGAAATGTCCTCTCAACTCTGTCCGTTCGACTGATCGCGCTTTGCCGACATCCAGGCTGACGGCAATAACGACGGAGACGTTTCTGCGGCTAATCAATTGTTCTTCATTTTGATTACTCGATTATTCACGACGTAAAAATATAGTGGACAGATAATTATTTGTGACAGAAAAATTACCGTGAGAAAAGAAGATTTTCTGTCATTGTGAGTAAAAATTATAGTTATCACGATTAGTTGCATTTTTACATTACTTATTTTGTTTTAATCTGTTGCATTCCGGAATGGAAATACGAATAACCTCACCTTTAAAAATGTTTCATGGAAAAAAAAAAAATTTAATCGAAGATTTAATGGAAAAATTATAGTCATTATTCATCATTTCAGTATTTGTTTGGGAATACTCGATACTGGTTTCGAATTTTTGTATTAGCAGCTTAAATAACCAGGCTCGATGGAAAAACCAATTTAGGATAGAACATTTTTCATGAAAAAAAAAGAAGAACATTAAAAATATTTTAATCGAAAAATTAATGGAAAAAATTATAGTTATTATTCATCGTTTATTTTTCGTCATTCGAGTATTACGTTTGGGAAAGAGTGTGGATACGAGGGCAAGGCTACACGAGTCGGGAGATATTCCGGATGAGCAGAGATTCGAAATTTTGTATTAGTAGCTTGAATAACCGGGCTCGATGGAAGAGGCAATATTAGCCACTCTGAGCTATAGATATAGGCGGGAGTGCGGCACTCGTGTCGGGCGATTGGCCTCGATCCTCGAGCCCGTCAGCATTTACCTCTTTGCCTCGTATCGATTATCGAATGTGTATTACAATTTTTTCTTTTTTTTTTTTGCTGTTGACTATTCTGTAACCATATTTCGTGAATGGTTCCGAAATATCGGGATAAGATGTTGGCTGATAGGGGGTACAATCGGCAGTGGGTCGTCTCGGCTCTCGATGGCTGACCTAGTAGGGTTATTACTACTGTCGCTGTAACTGCGTCGCTCCGACCGCGCCTCTGGGACCGATGCACGTATAACAGTTTCGACTTTTTTTTTTGGGAATAAAATTTGTCACCTTTCAGGATAAGCGAGCAACTGAAATTGGAACGACAATATCTAGTCCGGTTATTTCGTTGAGCGACTATTGTGGAACAACTTTAGCCACTGTTAATAAAAATTGGAGGAACTTTAACTTTTATAAAACTAATTTTCACTAACGTGTGAAATTTACTACTTGAAAAAAGAAAAATGTAAAACTATTGAATATGTTTTGTTTTTTTACTTATCGGTGAGTTTTTAATTTTATATTTCTACGTCCTGCGTCGGTCGAATACGAAAATTGTGATTAAAAGAAAATGTATTCAGTGACTGCTGACCTAGTAGGGTTGCTACTACTGTCGCTGTAACTGCGTCGCTCCGACTGCACCTCCGGGACTGATGCACATATAACAGTTTCAGTATTTTTTTTTTTTTTAGAGTAACAGTTTTCGACTTTGAGGATGAGCAAGTGAAATTGGAACGACAATATTCCGTCCACTATCGTCAAAATAATTTAGCCACTTTTAATAAAAATTGGCGGAACTTTAACTTTAAGAAAACAAATTTTCTCTAAGGATATAAAATCAATACTTGAAAGTCTTGACTGCTATGAGTACTCGAAAAATAAAAAGGCAAAAGTATTGGAGAATTTTCAAATGTATATTTTCATGCCCTGCATCGGCCGAATAAAAAAATGTTTATCCAGCGATGGCTGACCTAGTAAGGTTATTGCTACTGTCGCTGTAGCTGCGTCGCTCCGAATGCACCTCTGGGACTAATACACATATAACCGTTCCAGCTTTTTTTTGGCAATAAAACTGTTCAACTTTGAGGATAAGCAATTGAAACTGAACCGACAATATTTCGTCCGCTTGTTCCGCCGAGCGACTGTCGTTGAACAAATTTACACACCGTTAATTAAAATCGACGGAACTTTAACAGTCAGAAAACAAATTTTCGCCAACATGTTGAAATTAACTACTGAAAAAAAAGAAAAATACAAAACAACTTTAAAATATTTTCACAACGAACTAATTGGCCATTTTTCTATTGTATATTTTTAGACCCAAATATCAATTAAAAACTATTTTTAAAAATTATTTATTCAGCAAGCGCCGTAATAATTGTTCGATCAACGGATCAATTTCAACTGTTAAGAAAACGATTTATCTTTGCCGATTTTTGTCTAACCTCCTGTCGTCTTTCTGCTTGCAGCAATCATGCCACGGAGAAGCTGATACTTTCAGCACCCGTCAATGATGTGACAATAAAGATACCTCCTTCTATTCTCCGATCGGGGATAGCTTCCGATCGCTTGTTGTATTCAGTGCTTCCCATATAACGAAACAGCCGAGAGTTTCGGTGATTATACTAATCGGTGCCAAATAAAAAAGAAGATAACAAGAAAAAACCAAAAAACACGACACAAACCAACAACTAAGAAGAAACAAAGCAGCCAAACAAACTGAAGAAAAAAAATCAACGGATATCCAAAGAAAAACAGTATAATCGCAGAGCCAAAAATTTCAGTGTCAAAGATAGAGATAAATAAAGATAAAAAAAAATATCGTGAAACGATGAGAGACTGACGGGGGAATTCGAGTCCGTGGTGCTTCTCTTCTGGAATCGAGAGCTGGACAAGTTTGTTCGAAAAATCTGGACAAGAAAGTTGGGGGAGCTTTGTGAGAGCTCGAGAGAGAGAGGGCTAAGTAGGAAAGGGATATTATAAAATGGGCAATAAGCTGTCATGCAGCTGTGCACCCCTGTCGAAAAGGGGGTATCGAGACGAAGATTCCCCTTGGCAAACCGGGGCAAGGTCCGCCATGGGTGGAAGCGGAGCCCACAGGGGTGACACTGGCCACTTGCTCAGGTGCGGAAGCGTAATAGAGAAGAAGAGGTGCGCATACCATACCATTCAACCATTCCATTCGACCATGTTACCTACTCTCTATATACCCGTATACTTGTATACTTGACACACGTTCGTTGTATCTCTATACCCCTATTATTTATAATGTACCGTCATCGAGCACGGACACTTTACGTACGTTTTTGTCAAATTCCCATTCGCGCATACCCAGCCGATTAATAAAATAAAAATTAAAAATTAAAAATTGGTCTTATGTGGAATTGGTCCGATGTTAGATATTACATCTCACCACGGGAGCAAAAGTGTCTTCCACACCATTGTTCCTTACATGTGTTATTTTTCTCGCGATTCGCGGTACTCGCGTAATTAAAATAATTTTAAAAAAATTGATTCCCAGTAACACTTGTTCCCTCATTTATAGTCTTCTGATCAATACATATCGAGGTTTGAACCGTACCATTCAACCATTCCGTTCGACCATGTTACTTGCTCTCTTTCTATATATCCGTACATTTGTATACTTAATATATGTACCGCGTTCTATTTTTATACCCCTATTATTTATGATGTACCGTCATCGAGCTTGGAGATTTTTCGTACGATTTTGCCAAATTTCCATTCACTCACACAGGCAATAAAAAAATAAATAAAAATGAAAATAAAAATAATGTAATAAAAATTGTTCTTATCTAGAGTTGGTCCGATGTTACAATTTGCATCTCACTCCTGGAGCAACAGCGTCTTCCACACCGTTGTTCCTTATACATGTAATTTTTGTCGCGATTCGCAAGCACTCGCGTAATTAAAATAAACTCAATATATATATTTTTTTACTAACTCCCACAAATACTTGTCCCCTCATTTATAGTCTTCTTATCACTACATACCGAGCGCACGATCTTCTCTGTTATTTCTACGTATATAATGTACGATATTTCGTTATCTGTATCATGCTTTGCACGATTGTTAGAACGTGAGTAAATACATTATTTTGTCAATTAAAATTACGCATGTACGCCATTAGATGTGTTAATTAAATTTTTTTCTCCGCAATCTTCGAAGAGAGGATACGGATTAAAAAAAAGATAAATAAAATTTCTTAATTTTTTAAATTATTGTTTAAATTCTTTTCGTTCATTCACTACTTTTGGACTCCTCTAGAATTCACATTGCACGAACTTTTCCACCTCTCTTTCCAACGTACCGTTTTTATCTGATTTCTTTCCGCGTCCCGCCGAGGGCGCCGCTGAAGTGTTGATCTATTTTTCCACCCCCTCTCCCGATTTGCCCTGTTATAGTATTGTTTAATTGGTTGAGCAATTGTAGACTCTGGGCCGAAGTATTTCACGTGAGCGCGAGCGGTGCCGGCACCGTCAAATGGCAACAAGTATCCGAGGATCTCGTCCCCGTGAACATTCGCTGCCTCCAGGATACGCCTGAATTGGTCTTCCATATCACCGCCTATAACAGTCAGGTAGACAAGATCCTGGACGTGCGACTGGTTCAACCGGGTGAGAATCACATTTTCGCAAATTTTCTCTTTGCATAACTTTTTTTTTACATTTTTTTTAATTAAAAAAAAATTATTTGCAGTTAGCAAAATTAATAACATGTATTTTCGTTAAAGGTACGCGTATCGGTCAAGCCTCAGAATGCTTCATCTACTGGAAAGACACGATGACCAACGACACGTGGGGACTCAATTTTACATCTCCCATCGACGCGAAACAATTCAAGGACTGTTGTGTGAGTATCGATCGATCGGCCGATCTTTCTTCCTCTTTTTTTCTCCCACTTCCGCTTCAATACATTTTCTTCTCAATTTTTATTTTACATCTTTAAATAGATTTTTCTCCCACCTCTGCCTCAATTTCTTTCCTCCTCAATTTTTCTGTTCAAATTTTAACTAGATTCTTTTTCTTTACTTCCGGTCCGATTTCTTTCCTCCTCCATTTTTATTCGACATTTTTAAATACATTTTTCTTTTTTTACTTCCGTCGAAATTCTTTTCCTCCTTACTTTTATTTCCCTTTTTTAAATTCATTTATTTTTACTGACGCTTCAATTATTTTCAGTCCACATTTTTAGATAGAAACGATAGAAAAAAAGATAGAGCTTGATTGTAAATTCGCGCGCTCGATACGTATTTCCGTGGAAAAAAAAAATGATCGCTGACTAGTTCTTCCGAATGAAAAATAGTTTAATGTCGCGATATAAATGAACTCATGCCTTCAACGGTTGCAGACGCCATCGACAAAGACACCGAGAAAAGCGGCATCTTTGTACTCGTTCAAGGCCGAGCAGGGGAACAAGCAGAAAGTGAAACCGCGAATAAAACCATTGTCGACACCGGCATCGCCGAGCAGATCGAAGGCGACGCCTCAGTGCACGTGCATGCCACCCGAACAATTGGCCAGACTCCGAGGCCAAGATCAAAGATTCCGATCAGGTACTTGTGGTACGCTAACGAGAAATTCAAATTTCTCATGTTTTATTTTTCTGTTAATTTTCTTTATTTTTTTTTATTTTTTTTAATTTTCATCTCACTAAATTTTAATGTTTTTGTTTTTTTTTTGTTAATTTTTGGTAAAGGTGCATCGACGTTACCGAGAACCATGGCGCGCTCGTCGGACGTCGAAATGACACCGAGCCGCGACAAGATAACGGCCGCGACGTCCAGCGCTTCTCTCTATGACAACGTTAACAACGCTAACGACACACCCGGAAAAGGCTCGAAGGCCGGCGACACGTGCAAACACAAGGAGAAACAGCAGCAGAACGAGACTTGCCAGACAACACCCAAAACGGCCAATGTCTCCACCGGTACCGCTACCGTGGGCTCCCAGGTACAAAATAAATATCCATATATATTTTATTAAATCAAAAACAGATATGAATATTTTTATCAAATAAATAACAGACATAAATATTTTTATTAAATAAATAACAGATATACATATTTTTATTAAATAAATAACAGACATAAATATTTTTATTAAATGAATGACAGATATAAATATTTTTATTAGATAAATGACAGATATAATAGTACATTACGATACTACTGCGATAAAACTTTTTCTGACGAGTGTGAGTTTGCAGCACGAGCCGAAGGCGAGAGTTGCAATCACACGAGTTCAGAAAACGTTTTATGCGCGAGTATCGTACGAAATTTTATTTCACAAGGTGTGAAAATGAGGCTGTACGCTCGCGAAGCGTGAATAAACCCGCGTTTTACGCACCGAGTGAAATAAATATTTTTATTAAATTAAACAACATATATATATATATTTTTTTAAATTTTTTGTCTAAACACGATAAATTTTACAGTTACATGAAATTTCGACTGGCTTGCTGAAGTCGTTTATGTAATTGCAGACATTTAAAAACTGCACAATCCATCGAACACGTGCGTAAACGCATTTTGCTTCCTCTTGGAGGAAGCTTTTTTTTAACAAAATCGATTTCCCCTACGTGGAAGAGAAATGAACTTCGAATGTCAATAGGTCGAGGGGCATTCCGCGATTGACATTATCGACGCACGTCGAGGGGCAAACGCGTACGTCACCATTGACTGTTCCACGAGTCACCCCGTGGTGGGAGAAGGGTATAACAGGGGGAAATGGGATGAACGCGGCACGCGTACCTTTTTAGCGTCCTCAGTATCATTAAACCCGCGAAACTCATCGACACGTTTCAGTTCCGCAATCTGTGCTTCTTGGGTGCAATCGAGACCGTAGCCGCGAGTTATTTTTGCGAATTATTGCTGATCGTTCTTTACGCATTGCGCGTGTGAAATCTATAAAATAATAATAGTAATAATAATATAAACTGTGTGTCATAATTATTTTTGAGAATCCAAATAAACGGTTTCAAATTTATTATTTTCATCGTTCGTAAATCGTAATCGGTTCTGATATTAGAAATTAATCAACACGCTGTTTCGAAAGTGCGGTTTTTTGTCAACGTGCACAGTAAAAATAAATTGTACTTTTAACTAAAACAAAACTTTTAACAACTCATTGTCCACAAACGTCCACGATTTTTCGCTGATTTTTCGCTCGCACCATCCGACTCCAGTTTTACCAACAAAAGTACTAACTAAAATTATCAATGACACTGGAACTAGAAGCACAGGTTTGTGTACAATAAAAAGAAATCTGTACTTTTTACAACTCACTGTCGACAAACGTCCACAATTTTTTATTGGTTAATTTTCCGATCGCACTATCGACTTTAATTTTGCAAACAAAAGTACAAACTAAAATTAATGACGCGGGAAGTAAAAACACAGGTTTATGTATTTAAGCCCAAAAAAAAGTTAGTCATTTATTTAACAAAATAATGTTTCCGAAACCTCGCATTTAGATTCAACCAAATTAATTTTTACTGTCTAGAAAAACAATGAGTAAGCTCCCCGATAATTTCGTTGTTAACGCTTACACCGAAAAAGAAAATTTGCTTGCGGGCTGCCAAAGAAAAAATTGTTATTCCGATTCTACTTTCGATTCTTACAATTGAAACAACGTCGGCAATAATGTCAAGGTGACGTGTTATCGTTTCAATCCCGTATGGAATTGTTAGAATTAAAAGTAGAATTGAAATAATAATTTTTTTCTTTGGCAGACCGCAATCAAATTTCACTTGAGTCAATAATATTTTTTTTTCAGTGTATGATTAAAATAATTTGTTTTTTGTTTGGCATTAAAGATCGACAGCCCGGAGGAGAAGAGCATGACGATTTCGCCGAAGAAGGGTATAAAGCACCAGGACAGCGCGACCCAGCAGAATGGCGGCGGTGAGCGCGAGACTCTGAAGTCGGAGGGCACGCAGGCCGGTGGAACGCTGCAGAACAAGTCGATGAGGAAGGAGCAGTTGCATCACACGAAGTCGGCCGATTACACGGAGCTCGAGATGCAGAACGGGAACATCTTCAACATCGTCAACAACAACAACAGCGGCAGAAAATCGAAGAGCAAGAGCACCGACGACATGAGAATCGAGAACGCCCAGAACGGCGGAATAAGCCTCGATCCGAACACCCTGAAGAGAATGCTCAAGCCGATGTCGAGCATCGACAGTCCGGTGACGTCGCCCGAGATGACGAGGAAGCGCCACAGTCACCACAGCTACCACTATCATCCCAACAACAACAATCAGAAGTACATCGCCTCGGAGGCGGAGAACGAGAACTACGCCCACCCCTATCGAAGCCCCTACAACAACAAGTTTCAAGTATCGAGAAGCGTCCACGAGATGGGACGCCAGTACACCGGTACAAAGGGTTACGATCTTTACAAAAATCCAAAATGAACTTAATCAAATGTTTCCTCTTTCTCTCTGTACTTCGTTATCGTTTCGATGATTTGCCTCTTTTTATCTTGTTTTCTCGTCTTTTTTTAAATAACTTCTTTTGTACTAAAATAAAATTTAGATCCTGATAGAGGAGGGATTGTGCATCGTCGAGATAAGGTTTTGTACACGAGTTTTCGTTGGGTTAATATTTATTTATTTATTTTTTTTATAATTCTTCGATTCGCTGGATCTGCAGTAGATGAAGTGCCGCACAACGTCATAGACGAATTAGTTTTACTTGTCGTTGCCGAATATCGGAAGTATCTTTAGTGGGCTCAATGCAGTTGGCGGTTCGTTTGACATTCGCTGCCAAGTCATCGGCCTTCATTGCACAGTGCACGAATTAAATTATCAAATGGCCGTCTTGCAGTTTTCGGTTGTCAGTTTGTAAAACTATTTTTTTTTCACTATCGTTTCATTGATTTTCACAGAAGTTAGACGTCGTAGATGCAAAAAAATGCCATAAGAGGATTGTTTAATGATATTTCGTCCCTCGAGGATTTTCAAGTGTTTCTCTTCGTTAAGTTTTGAGTGCCTTGACGCAAATGTTGAACGCTCAAGTACAATTGCCTATAGTGTCAAATATCCTTAAATGTAATCGTGACGCTGTCGTAAGTTTGAATAACCATAAGCTTGAACGGTTACATGACCAACGGCAAACGGTCATACGGTTATAAACCCGATCATAAGGTCAAACGGTTATAATTTTGAACGATTGTAAGGTCAATCGGAAGTTTAGTTGTAAGCTCGAATAGTCATAAAGTCTCAAAATGAGGGCCTCATAAAGTCGGACCCTCTAAGGTCGGACCCTCTAAGGTCGGACCTTCTAAGGTCGAACCTTGTGAGGTCGAACCTTGTAAGTCCGGACTTATGACCATTCGCTTTGCTAACCATTCGACCTTACAAACGCTCGGTTTCGTGGCCATTCGACCTTATGGTGGCTCGGTCTTATAACCATTCGATCTTACGCCCACGCGGGTTTATGTCCGTTCGACCTTATGGCCCCCGGTTCTATAACCGTTCGATCTTATGGTCGCCGGTTTCATAACCGTTCGACCTTACGACCCCTCGGGTTTGCGACCGTTCGACCTTATCGCCCCGTGGTCGCATAACCCTTCGAGCTTGCAGCCATTCGAGCTTACGACCGCTTCCCTCACAATCATGATCGCATTTAGCTGATAGTTGATTATGCGATAGGGTAGTTACGAGAACAAAAAACATAGGAGTATAATGCCAATCATTGATTATTTGCACTTCCATAATGCCTGCACGAAGCATTGTCTGCTCTGTCTTAGGCGGCAGAGGCAGGATGTACTTAGATTTGGAACGTAATCGGTGCACAGGTGACATGTCCCCACCGTCAGACAACGTTATATTCGACAATCAGTGCTACGCGACGACACCGAGCTCGTCGAACGGCAATTCGGACATGGAACAGCCTAATCATTGCAACGCCCGCCGTTGCAACGGCGGGGTTGGCAGCGGTGGTCCAACATATCAACAGCAGAACATGCAATCGGTATCGACACCGGGCAGTCCGACCAGTCGGCTGCTACTCGAATACGAGATGCATCTGAGAAACACTCTAGCCAAAGGAATGGACGCCGAGAGCTACAGCCTGCACACTTTCGAGGCTCTCCTCACACAGAGCATGGAGAACTTAGGTACGAAGCCACTCAACTATCGAACCCCTACGGAGACTTTGGCGACGCTTCGCGCACACATTTCCAACGAAAAGTCTCGACACGTCGGTACTTGGAAATTTCATTCTGAAATTACTAAAAAATGAATCTTTCATTTTTTGGGTGAAATTAATTTGTTGATTATTTTTTTAACCATTTGCACTTCTGTGAATTTGTTTTACATGAGGAAATGATACTTAGAAATTCGTTTCTGAAATTACTGGAAAAAGGTTTTAGGTTTCGGGTAAAATTAATTCGGTGATTTTTTTTTTTTAACGTATGAATTTCTGTGAATTTATTTTACGTGAAGAAATGGTATTTAGACATTTCTTTCTGAAATTACGAAAACAAATCTTTTTCTTTCGTGTAAATTTGATTCGTTGATTTTTTTTAACACGTGAATTTCAATGAAGTTACTTTAGATGCATAAAGAGTTTCCTTATTGATTGTTAAAGTTTTGTTTTGTTTTAATGTTAATATAGTTTCACATAGTTTCATTCGGTTGATATTTTTTTGGATCAACCGATAGAATAGAAAGTTCTCACCGGATCTCACTTTTTTGGCTGGGAATGTGCACGTGTTGCACCCTTAAGGAAGACGAGCGAGCAAGAGACTTAAGGTCGAATTTGTCATCACAAAAAATTGAACTTTTTTTAAAGAAAAAATTTCGAAGCAAAATCATCGCTAAATCTCTTTCTCGTTCGTCTCTGATCGAATTTTTTTAGACGATGGATAAAATGATTTTAATTGTGAAAAAAATGTTTTCAGAATTCGCGGAAAATATTCCCCTGAACGTACAACGCACACCCCACGCTTCGCGCAGGCGTAAGTTCGAGCGACGAGGGAACCTTTGCGGTTTTATATCATTTTATCGAACAGTCAATAATAGCATGCACGTATAAGCTAATTGGCTTTCCTTTTCTCCTCCCCTTTGTCATCGTCGTGCACAGAGAATGGGGGATAAAGTTCTCAGATGGCTCGATTACGCCGCAATGAGGGCACGCCCGAGACGCGACAGATATATTCTTCCATAAATTTAACGATATTTTTATTAAAAAAATTTTTTGATTGCTCCACGTGAATAATCGAACTTTTGGAGTTCGACTGAAATTAAGGCATGTTTTCACTTTCGCAATAAATTAATACTTAATTAAACATCGTCGAAAATTTTGGCAGGCTCGAGCTCCAACAAATCGTCGACTCTGCCGCTCTCCTATCGTTACTGCAACGAGCGACAGAACAGCAAAGATCGCGACGGTTACTACAGTGATAGAAACGAAATAATAAGGGAAAAGAGAGAACGCGATGCGGAACGTGAACGGGGATATCTCAGCGACTACAACTCGAGGTATGAAAAAATCAAGATAAAAAATGACCTAATTATGAATTTTCGTTAATTAAAAAAATATATATGTATATGTAGCTTGTTTCCGTTCATTCTGCAAAATAAGTGCCAAAAAATGTGCAACAAAATATGAAATGTTCCAAGAGTCGTCGGTAAAACAATAAATATATTTTTGGACGACCGGGAACGTCACATTTTTTTTAAATATTAATTTTCATTATTTACAAAGTAGTGAATTAATTTTAATTAATTCTTGGAAGTAATCTTTTTTTTTAATCTCGTAAAATTTTGTCGACGATGCGTCTGTAAGACAATAAACATTTTTCGGACGTCCGAGAAAGTCACATTTAAAAAAATGAATTTTTATTATTTGCAAAGTAGTGAATTAATTTTAATCAATTTGTGGAAGTAATATTTTTTTAATCTCATAAAATTTTGTCGAAGATGCGCGAGCTGCATCGGCGAATCGGCGAGGGCTCAGTGGTTCCGTCACTCGGACGGCTGGCAATCGGGAAGCTCGACCCTCGGCTCAGCAGCCTCGAATTCCGTGAATCCTGGATACGGCGGACACAGGAGAGAATCCCCCTGGGACTCGCTTCCCTCGCTGCGTCACGAGGGAAGCCTCAACGACAGCGGATACAAGTCGAATAGGACGGACTCTATGGAACAGCGGTAAGGATTCGACACTTCGTTAAATCTGCCCTTTTCGCCTCCCGGGGTCTTCGAAAAAACCTCTTCAACTTTTTTGCGACCCTCGCCGGACGGCTTGCACCGAGCGCGATTACCCTGTGACGACCGGAGTCATCGGGGTGGCCCATGCATGGTTTCTCTGCACGCGCCGGGGTCAATCACCGCCGTGCGAGAAGTCACGAAGTCAGCCATCAATCCATGCTTTACAAATTTTGTTAAAAACCATATTTTTAGAAAATATTTTCATCATAAAAAATATTTTTATATTCACTAAAAGTATTTTCATATTTATAAAAATACTTTTATTTATTTATTTATTGATTTATTTATTTATTCATTTATCAACGGGATCAACCCTTTTACAAAAGATAAAATATAGCCTGTTTATTTTAACAAATAAGTATTTTAGAAAATTTACATGTTTGGTATCGCCCATACCCAGCACGGTACAATAGAACAATATCACATTACTCAACGTCTCACTTTTATATTCATAAAAATACTTTTATATTTATAAAAATACTTTTATATTTATAAAAACACTTTTATATTTATAAAAATGCTTTTATATGTATAAAAATACTTTTATGTTTATAAAAAATATTTTAACATATACAGAAAATATTTTGACATTTGTCATGAGGTGCGTTTTTCTTGACGAGCTGAAGTCAGGCTGGTCGTGTGCCTTAAATGCGGTAGCATTTGTCCGGACCTGGCCTGTGCACTGCAATTGGGTTACTCTGCTATGTATAGCGCGAATATTACCCCATTGTAAAGGCCTTCTACAGTATTATGCAGCACAAGAAGCAAAGAGGCAAAAAAATGTTTGACCCTTTCTCCCGACAATGCATACTCGTAAGTTGGGTATGTACTCGCTCGTCGAGTCTTGGAGCAAAGTAGGAGCAAACCACTGTGCCATATACTATACAGCGTTCCTGGCTTCCGGTCTCAACGGCAACCTCGTCACATTGTTTTCATTGTCTTACTAATCCACCCTGTTTCAACCCTTTCTTCAGCAAGCTCTTCTCGCCTCTCGGTCCACTGTACTTTTCTGGTTCTTACCACATGTCCCGATGAACTCTACAGTTCGAAACGTTAGTCTCTTGCACCTCGCGAGACGGACACAAATGGTTACCGCTTCGGAAAGACTAGCCTGAAAGTTCGTGGAGATCCTGTAAATTTTATTTTCGTGTAAATGGGAAAACATTTTTTTCGGGTAAAAGAGAAAACATCTTTTCGAGGAAAATAGGAAAACATATTTTTTTGTAAAAGAGAAAACAATATTTTCCGAGTAAAAGAGAAAACATTTTTTCGAGTAAAATTGAAAACATTTTTTCGAGTAAAATTGAAAACATTTTTACGAGTAAAATTGAAAACATCTTCTCCAGTAAAAGAGAAACTAGTTTTTCGAGCTATAAAATAGTGAATGTCTTAAAAACGAATAAATCTAGAGTAACGCCTGATACACGCGACGCCCCATATTTGTATAACATATCGTTTTCCACTGGTTGCACTTAGCGCACGATTTAAAATGCGAAACTCCAAACCGAGTGTGCCTCTCGGTTTCAGTCGTTCTTGAAGCACTCGGTGCACCAGTGGAAAGGTCCATTAGTGTAACTTCTTCGAATTTCTAAATAGTTTCAAATATAACATTGACATTTAAGGCGATTTAACCGAGCTCCGTCGGTAAAACAGCAAAAAAGTTATCTGTAACTTCTTCAAAATTCTGTATAGTTTTTCTGATTCGCCCGACTATAAATTTGAAATTTAAGACGATGTGACGGTGCTCCGAGGGTAAAACAGTTACCTGCATCAATCACTCTCTGAGCACTCGGTGCACAAGTGGAAAAGTCCATTAGTTTTGCTTCTTCGATTTTTTTTTCGTCCAGATATAAAATGGACATTTAAGGCGATGTGAGGATGTTCCATGTGTCGAAAATAAATTTGTGTAGAAGCGGATGAAAAAATAATCCATTGATAATTGTACAGGTAACTGTTTTACCACTGTTTCAAAAATAACACTTTGCACTCACGCACGAAGACTATTTTCATATGATCGATTTTCACCTGTTTAAACTTTTTTCTCGCTGAGGGGGGGAGTCGCCTTATTAACGAACGCTTCAGTCTCCATATTTCAACCTGCTCGATATCTGTCTCATAAATTTAAGGATTTACCTACGGCGCCGTCTCGGCAAGATGTTCAGAAAAATATCGCCTTGAGTCTATAAGATTCTACCCCTCTCTCTCAAGGAGCAGATGACTCAGAACGATGAGGACCGGAGGGTCAATGCTGGAAGCCCATTGTAAAGTGTTTGTCTGGGTTCGAATAAAAACATCTCATCAGATCCTGAAACTACTGTAGACGTTTTCTTTAAATGCAATTTCACCGACTAGACGCATTTACTCTATACTTTTATTTATCCTTTTTTATAACATTTTCCAAGCTTTCACACCATAGCTAGAAATATATCAACCGGCTCGACATCTGTCCTATCAATTTAAGGATTTAAAGATATTGCCCTAAGTCCTTAAGATTCGACCTCTACCTCTGAGATTTGGGGTCGAATTTCATGATGTTGGTTTGAAGTTAAAATCGAACCTCAGTTTCAACTGGATTGAATTTTGACATCGAACTTAAGATCGAACCTCCGTTCGAGCTCGATTGAATCTTGATATCGATCTTAAGATCGAACCTCAGTTCGAACTTGATTGAATCTCGTCATCGAACTTAAGATCGAACCTCAGTTCGAGTTCGATTGAATCTCGACATCGACCTTAAGATCGAACCTCAGTTCGACTTTGATTTCGTTCTTAAGTTTGATCTCAAGAGCGATCTTAAGTTCAAACTGACGTCTTAAAATCCGGCCCTTAGAACGACGAGGAGCAGAGCGAGAATCCTGAAAGCTCGTTCTAAACTGTCTTTCTGAATTAAAAAAAAATCCCACCCGATCCCGAACCTACCGAAGATGTTTTTTTAGACGCAATTTTACTTTACTCGATATTTTTATAAAAATTTTAAAACAAATTTTCCAAGCTTTCACATCATGGCTAGAAATTTAAAAAACTTGAAAAGTACATGAACGAGTGGGTGAGGGAGGCGAAAGGCGGACGTCGATAAACGCTAGGAAAGCTCTCACAACCGTGTGCGTCTCTTTGGCTGCTTTCAGAGGCACCTTTGACAGACAGGACAGCGTGAGATCGGACTACATGTCCGACCGAGACGGCAGGTACGGAATCGTGCAACAAGCATCACTGGAGAGCACAGACTCGAGGCTCTGCTACTTGACATCTTCCGAGGTGAGTGTGGCCGAAGTGCCTGTTGACCTTATCACTTGAATATCAAGATCCCATTGAGCCGTGCGCGCCACCCGGGAATCCCCTGATTTTTACCGGGTGGGAGGTCTCAGACGAAATTCTTTGCCTCTTCGCTCCGTTGGTTTTGTTGCCCAAGTTTTTCGGCCTTTCACAGAGTCGAATTTTTATACTTATCGAAGTCCCCAAAAATGTATTATTTTGTTTTTGCGAAATTTCGCGAAAATTTTTATTCGAAGCCACACAGAAATTATTTCTTAATTAAATTGAACAAAAACTCAAGGAAATCATTTTTTGGATCCGGCTGATCGACGATAAAGAAAAATTATGCAGCCGTATAAAAATGATTACTCTGCGACTTGAATTAAGTGATTATATCGTCTTTGCCTTTTTTTGCGAAAAAAATTACTCTCTTGAAGCGTTTCCGTAATAAATATTGCGAATATATATATATATATATATATATATATATATATATATATATATACACACTTTTTTATACATAAACTTTTGAATTCCCGTGATCTCGAAAAAGCGGCCAGCGAGATACGGAGAGAAATTCATGAAAACTATGTGAAAAAAACCGAGTTACCTCGTTAGAATTTTCTCTATATCGCTGGTTTAACGATACGCGCGATGCATTCACCGATCGTTGCGCAGCCGGTTGAATTCGCGAGACCATTCCGTGCATTGTCAATTGAGATGAAAAAAAAAGAAAAAAAAATGTAAGAAGTACGCGCGCCTCAAGGGAGAAAGAGAGCAAGCGGCAGACGACTGCCGCTTTTTTGTTTTGTTTTAAGTACGAACGTAGCACTAGAATGTGAATCCGACGAGCCAGAGTGTTGGAACCAGAGCGCCCAGCTACATTTTTACTCGAGTCGTGGCACCGCCGCTTTGAAGGGATTTCTCTTGCATCTCCTTTTTGAATATCCATTTGGGATCTAAAGCGCGCGCGACGAACTAGCTAGTAGCTCCGCACGAGCAACCTCCATCCGGCACGACAAGATAACGAAAATAAAAAAAAATATATATCCAGCGAAATATTTCGCGAGTCGAAAAATATTTTTTTCAGTCTTCACGAGAATGTTCTCACACTGCAAACACGAGTTTCCTTTTTTTAATACATTTTTATTGCTCCGTAGGCAAATAATGACAAAGATTTATCATAAATAACTACTAGAACAGATATTGACGCCAATGCATTAAACATAATTTTATACATCGCTAAAATATTATTTTTTACTAATTAAAAAAAATAGTGTCTGGCACATCGGTAGAAAAGGTCTGAAATGGTGTTTGGAAAATCAATAGAACAATTCTGAAAAATTGTGTCTAACAAATCAGGACAAAAGGTCTGAAAACATAGTGCCTGACAACTCCGTCGAAAAAGTTTGATAAAATAGAGTCTGACAAATGAGTAGAAAAAGTCTGATAAAATAAAGTCTGACAAATCAGTAGAAAAATCTGAAAAAATAGGTTCCAACAAATCAGCAGATAAAATTTGAACAATAAGTAGAAAAAGTCCGATAAAATAATGTCTGACAAATCGGTAGGAAAAGTCTGACAAAGTGGGGTATATCAAAGGGGATGACGGGCGTACTTTTGTATGCAAAAGCACGAAGTCTCGTCCTTGACATTTTTGTCCTTGACGTTGAGCCATCATAAATATTCAATAAGGTCTACAGCGAGGTCAATAACAAGTGGTACGTGACGTCGATTTAATTTCCATTCCCCCGGTCCGGATAAAAATTATTACGATCGAACAAATACAAATTTGAATAAATAATAAAATAGCGTAAAAATATTCCCCCAGTTTTGTCGGCGTGGCCTGATTGATTTTTCTGTAAATTTATCCTTTAAATATTTTTAATCTCTTTAATTCTGATTCACTTTATTTCGCGCTAGTTTCTTCTTCGAAACGTGTCCAATTTTTTTTTTAATCATCGTACCCGATCGACTTTATTGCGTCGCAAGGACTGCCCAAAGAATTTCCATCAGCCTCGTACGTGGAAAACAATTATTTGCCACTCACCTCAATTATCGAAGAACGCTACGCGACGTCGATTTAATTTCCACTCTCACAGTCCGAATAAAAAATTCCCAAGATCGAATAAAAATGATAAAAAAAAAATGCCTAAAAATATTCCTCAAGTTTTCTCGACATCGCCCGAGTCATTTTTCTTTAAATTCATCGTCATAATATTTTTTTTTACATCAAGCACTCTTTACTTCCCTTTACTTTACTTTATTTTTTTTATCTCGGTACTCGATCGACTGCGTTGTGTCGCGTTGATCGCCTCAGAGAATTTCCATCGGCCTCGTAAGTGGAAAATAATTATTTGCCATTCCGTTCGATTATCGAGGAACGGATATAGCGAATTTGTCCGCCGATACGTTTCCCAGACGAAGGGCGCACCCGCGGGACTATCTCCAAGATCGCTCGTACCGCAACGTCGCGCATGCCGGTATATACGTATGTGTTTACGTACGAGAGACGAGCTCGTGCACAAATCTATTTTTACAGCGGCTAACGCGGTGGGAAGGCCACCCGCGCGTCCGTTCGCGAACATCGATAACCTACTGACCCTGCTTCGCGTTCGCAATTCGTTTGTAGCCGTCGCTTCTTCGCCGGTGGCACCCGATGCGCGCATCTCGTGCCAACCCTTTGACGGAATGTTGTGCATAAGGCTCCAACTTTTTTCATTTATTAAAAAAAAAAAAAAAATTTTCTTGGTTTTTGCATCGAGTATTTCATGCATTAGGATATGCGAAACGAAAAGTGCAGGTCGTATGGGGCGTTCGATGCCCAGTTCAATTTTATGTTGAGCTGATCGATAAAAACTGCACGTCCTTTAGTCGCAAAGCTCGGAGCGCCATTGGAGGGGAATTGTGAAAAAAATTTAATTAAAAAAGTCAAAAGTGAAACTTTTTATGTTTGCACTTTTAGCCGGTATCGAGGGAGATTGTCCCACTTTTCGTATTTAATTTCCGGTTGAGAGAAGGGCCGAGGGAATGACGATTGACTTCTGAGTATCGACGGCAGTTCGAACTTCGCGGGGACATAATTTGGCACAGTTTTTTGGACATCGAGCGAAGCTGAGAAAAGTGTTTGCGAAAAATATATTTTTTATTCATGATTAATATAATTAAATTGATATTTCGTAATATCAAATTTATTTCCGCATAAATTCATTTGGATACATTCGTCAAATATGTCTCATATAATGTGATGTGTATAAATATTTTTCGTGAAAAGTGCACTGTAAAAATAAATTTTAAGTTAATCGTAGTGGAGCTTGAAATTTGCTTGCATTAATTGAACATTAATATACTTTTTCGGAAAATAAAAATACCATATCTTAAAATTACAAATCTTGTGTCTGACATTTTCAAAAAATGTTCATTAAAAATGAAGAATTACTGTAAAATTGCTAATGTTTGAAATTTCAGAAATAGTTCACGTAAAAAAGCGTTCCAGTACCGGTCATTAATTATCAAACAAATTTTATATAAATATCTGTTTTAGAGTGTATCTTTAATATATGAAAAATATGTTTTCGCGTATATTTTTTTTTTTTCTTCAGCGGGGCAAATTCCTCGCGAAGCTCTTCCGACAGTGTTGCGAGATGAGCTGCAACATCGTTTCGTTGCATCTCCGTGTATTTTAGCGCCGGCTGCCAAGCCGGCGCTCTCCTAATGCACTTTCGAAGCCGTTTGAGCTTTTTAATTTTTCTTATTTTTCATCGTCGCCGCGAGTGCGAGCGATATACGTTTCATACGATATAATCCAGTATTTATGGCAGCGTAGAATGATGTACGGTCTGCATTATTTCGCGATATAGCGTTCTAGAGCGAGCTGCAAGACCGAGCGAATGTGCTTCCGCGGTTGTGCTTGCCCGGCTGCCAACAGGTGCATGCGCATAAAATACACGTCTCTGGATCGAGATTGGTTCGCCGTGGCGAGAACCTGAGCTCCCTACCTGGGATATACCTATCGCGATTTTGTCGTCAGCATGGATCGCACGCGCTTGAAAAAAAAAACAAATACGTCATTGTCACTGCACTGTACAAAAAAATTGCCAATTTAATGCGCCAGACTGGAAGTTTTTATGCAAAAACTGCTACATTAAATTTAATGTGCATTTGTGATGAAAAATCAATATTCTTTTTCATTGAAATTAAAGTACATTATTAAGTATGAAGTATTTCCAATATTTTTAATACACTGGACATTAATTTTTGCTCCCGAAAATTGATAAATAATCCACGACCCGACTACAGAGACCCGTCGCGAAATCCCAAACTCCCAGACCAAGAAACTACACTGAAAAAAAATTTGCTTGCATGTTTGTTTCAATTTTATTTTCAATTCTCACAATTCCGTACGATATTGAAACAACGACAGCAAGACTGTCAAGGTGACATGTTATCGGTTGAATCCGGTCTGAAATTGTACGAATTCACAGTAGAATTGAAACAACTTTTTTGCTTCTTGGGCAGCCGGCAAGCAGATTTTACTTGAATCAATGATATTTTTTTCGAGTGTAAAAAAAACATGACAATCAAATCAATAAGCAAAAAAAAAAAAATTAAAAAAGTGAAATGAAATCCAATAAATAAATGAAATAAAATCGAATAAAAAAATAAGAAAGTCTTCGCGAGAGGGCAAGAAGCGAAAGTGAATCGAAACGAAAGAATCCACGAAGTAAAAATTCCATTCCACTCTCGAATGCCGAGCCGCTGAGCCGATGTACCAAAAATTGCTAACCCACCCCGAACGGCCGTTCCGCACAGAAGCTCGCTATACTATAGTGCCCTTGCATAAGCGAGGCCCCGACGTCGTCGCATTTTCCTTCCATACATATTCCGCCTCGAACCGCTACAACTTCATGCTGTACATCGGCAATGGAAGTATCCCGCAGCGTTCTTTGTATCCCCCGCTCCGCGCCCCCCGAGCCGTGCGCAATTTTCAGCATACAATCCCCCTCCCCCTCCGCCCCCCTCTGTCCCTCACGGCGGCCGTGCAACCCCCGAGTCGCCTGTTCCGGCGATCGGAGTGGGGGGTTGGTTCGTCGCTCGTCGAAGAGCAGCGGAGAAGCGGAGGAAGAGAATACCGGAGAGAAGAACGGAGGAAGCGAAAGGGGGGAAAGCGCGAGGGCAAAAGGCAGGAAGAGGGGGCGAGGGGGTCGAAAGCGCTACCAGCTTCGCTGGGCCGCCGAGCGAGAATGCGCTGCGGGGGGCCGCGAAGAGGGGCGGCGCGGAAAGCGGAGAATGCCGGAGAGAAGAACGGAGGAAGCGAGAGGGGGAGGGGGGGTGAGGGCAAAAGGCAGGAAGACGGAGCGAAGCGCCCGAACTGGAAGGGATGTTCCGCGGGGGGCGGCGAGGGGGGCCGAGAAGCGGCGAACGGAGGCAGAGAATGCCGGAGGGAAGAACGGAGGGGCGCGAGGGGGCAGAAGGCAGGAAGACGGGGGGGGTGGAAAACGCTACCAGCGTCAACCCCCAGCCTCGCTGGGTGCATGGAGGGGATGAGCGGCGGGGGGCGGTGTTGGAAGCGGAGAAGTGGAGAACGGAGGCAGCGACGTGCAATGACGGTCATTTCTCGATTACGTCAATTGACGGTCAAAAGACCGTCATTTTGGTATTTCTCGAATTTATCGTCATTTTTACAAAGCGTGAGAAATATGGTCAAACTATACAATAACAGAAGTTTGTACTTTTTACAACTTATTGTTCACAAACGTGCGAAATTTTTCATTTGGTAATTTTCCAGTTTTGCAAACTAACATTTTTAATTGCACGGGAAATAAAAGGACAGGATTGTAATATTCAAACCTGAACAAATGAGATTTGAGACTTATTGAATAAAATAATTTTTCCAAAACTTTGTATTCAGATTTTACGAAATCATTTTTACTGTGTACCACAAAGTTGTACAATATCCGTGATTTTTTTTCGATTTAAATAATCGAAACAATTCGAATAATCAAAATATCATTAAAGTGCGCGTAAGTTGTACATCGTTCAATTCTTTTGTATTACGATCAGTCTGAACAACACGGTAAACATCTCTTACGATTAACAAACTATAGAAACTTTAAATTTAAATAACTTGTCGTTGGAAAATGGCGATAATGAGGTATTTTGCCGTCTCCTTCAGCAAACACACTAACAGAATAACATGCTCAAACATCTCTCACGATGACTAAACCATATAAAGTCCAAGTTTAAACAATACAATTCTCCCGCGCCGCTCGGCGTTCGAAAATGGCGGCGATTAGTATTCGCCGTCTCGTCGAGCTTCAGCAAGCGCCATATTTTGTGTAATTTTTTGGTCCGTCATATGACGTTCAGCCGACGGTCACAGGACCAAAAAATCACCGGTCACAAATCTCCAAACGGAGGCAGAGAAGAGCGGAGGAGGCGGAAAGTGGGGGGGCAAGAGGCAGGTAAACGGAAGGTGGAAGGGGGGTTTCCAACCCCCAGCGCCGCTGGGCGCCCTCAGCGGAGGGGACGGTGCGAGGGGCGGCCGGAGGGTGTCGGAGGAGGGTGAAGCGACCCCTTCATCCTCGTAACCCTCTGATGCGTGCCCACCACCACCGCCTCTCGACGTTCAACCCTGGGTATTGATTCCCGTCGCAGTGGCACAGCGGCCGAGGGACCGAGACGGACGGAGGCAAAGGCTCTTTCCGTTCTCCAGCGGCAACCACCACCACGACGAGCAGCGCCGCTCACCGGAGGCAGTCTGGAGAAAACGCACGTTCGTTGCCTGGAGTCCTCCGTCTCACGAGGGAACGGGCAGGCGCTCTCCGCGTTATCCTCTCTCTAAACCAACCCCCACCACCCCCGCCACCCCCCGACGACCACCCGGCGACGTCGCGTTTGTGTGCGCTTCTCACTGTCTCGGATAAC
>JAPYZD010001224.1:0-22718 GCA_030522725.1 Ichneumoninae sp. B BG-2022a | reverse complement strand
TACTGCATGGTTTTATGCCCGGGGCCAAGTACCAAATCGTACCATTTACCCTATTTGTCCTGCAAATTCATTAGACCAAGCGCCAATTGATAAACTAAACGGGCACAGTTTACCCAGTCTCTGGCAGGGTGTTTCGGCACAAGTTGGTTTCCCCCACCACTCGACCAACAGCCAATGGGCGAAGGTGAAAAAAGTAGTACATAAACTTCTCACATTGAAATTTCATCAGTGCGGCGCTGCCGTCGATCGCCGTAAATTCAGTCCGCTCGTATAAAAAACGCGAAGCTAGTTTTTTTCACAGCCGAATTGGGACGGTTCTCGAAGGATCGAGAACGAAGTATGTTTGTTGCTGGTAGTAAATAAAAAGAAGACTGCTTCTGAAGGTCACCAATGTGTTCGCGCGTAGAGTGAAGGGTTAATTGCAGCTGACAGTGACGAGCCGTTGACAGGATGATTTGTCCCCGGTAGGAAGAGAACGTGCGCGTCGGACTCCTCTCTCGGCACGAGGAGAGACGTGACTCAAAAGACCGGAATTTAAAAAAAATATACATTAGCATAAGCATTAGAAATACGTCACTTGCGATCGAAAAATCAAACTTTAAAACCGGAAGTGACGTATTTCCGGTATGATGTCACTTCCAGTTTGAAAATCTCATTTTTCGGACCCGAAGTGTAATTACAAATTAAAAGATTGTAGTTTGCATGCTCTTCAACTTCCTCGCGCGTGATTGGTTCGGCGATTGGCACGCTGACAATCGCCGAACCAATCACGTGCATGCATGAGGGTCATGTATGCTGTCCTGTGAACTAACCAATCGGACCTAACTGCGTTCGACGATGAATTTTTGAACAGTTAAATCGTCCGGGTAAAATCATCGAACAAAGGCGATAGTCATTAGTACATTGACGATCATTGTCAGCCGTTCGGTTGAGGCCGCGAACGGGAACGTTGTAGTGCGTTTACGTCCAGCATCGTCGGCTTCCCCCACCACGCGATAAGCTGCCAATGGCTACCGCGCGTTCGTGACTGCCAGAAACTCATAGACCCGATCGCCCCTGTTTATTGGTATACATTTGCACGATTTGTGTCACGTGCTGGACCGTTTCCATTAGCGATTGAATAATTGCACATCCAGGACTTTGCATCGATTTGCGTATGTGCTCGAACAATAGTGGAATTTGCAATGGTCAGAATATCTTGGTCGAAGTAACGATGCGTGTTAGTGAAGTGAATCAGTGTATAATTATGGATTTTGCGGTTAATCTTTTTTATCGTGCGTTCTACTACTGCGGTGAATCTACTTCGTGCATACGACGATTAATTTTCGAAAAGGTAAATTGTTCGGGTAAAATCATCGAACGGAAGCAATCGTCGTTACTGCGAAGATCGTTGTCAGCTGTTCGTAGGATGTTTACGTTCAGCATCGCCGGCTTCCCCCACCACGCGACAAGCAGCCAATGGCTGCCGCGCGTTCTTGCTGCTAGAAAAACGCAGACCTGGTTGGCCGCGTTTATTAGTACACTGTAAAAATGAATTGAATACATCAGCTGAACATTAAAGTACGTGTTTTATAAAGTTAAAATACCACATATTAAAGTTACAAAATCCTTTCTCTGAAATTTACAAAAATTGTCATTAAAAATACAAACTTTACTGTGCAATTTCAGCGCACATCCGATTGAAATTTCAGAAACTGATTATGTAGTAAAGTTTCCAACACCGTTAACTAATTGGCAAATTAATATTTTTTCAGTGCATATACGTTTGCACGCTTTGTGTAACGTGTTGGGCCGTTTCCATTGGCGACTCAATAATTACGTATCCCGTAATTTGCGTCGATGTGTGTACGTGCGCGAACAATAGTGGCACGTACAATGGTCCGAATATCTTGGTCGAAATAACGACACCCCTAACAAAGTGAACGAGCGGATTGTACGGTTCATCGTTATGAATTTAGCGGCGAATCTTTTTTTGTCGGTACTCCGTGCGTTACGTACTAAAAATAAAAACTGTACTCTAAAATTGCAACACAAAAGTGTTTAAAATTTCAGAAACCGTTCTTGTAAAAAAGCTTCTAATACCGTTCGTTGGTTTTTAAACCAATATTTTGTACAGTCTATACGTTTGCACGATTTGTGTAACGGTGCTGGACCGTTTGCATTGGCCATTGAATAATTGCATCTCCAGGACTTTGCATCGATTTGTGTTTGTGCGCGAACAATAGGGGAATTCACAATGGTCCGAATATCTTGGTCGAAGTAACGATAGCCGTTAGCGAAGTGAACGAGCGAATTGTGCGGTGCATCGTTATGGATTTAGCGGTGAATTTTTTTCGTCGATACTCCGTGCGTTCGACGATGAATTTTCGAACAGTTAAATCGTCCGGGTAAAATCATCGAACAAAAGCGATAGTCATTAGTACGCCGACGATCATTGTCAGCTGTTCGCGTTGAGGACTCGAGCGGGAACGTCGTGGCGCACCGGGCAGAGGCAAATGCCTCGGAATTCAATCGTCCTCGCGGTATCGATCATTCCCGTTCGTCGTAATCACGCATTGTCTCGTGCAAAACGTCGTCGCGTTACCGCCGTGCCGCGGCCGGTGTGCGGTACTCGGAGTGATTCGCGAACGTTTAAATTTCTTTTGTACAGAGAACGAACCACAATTTTGCTGCGCCGCGTGGCTCAACGTCGGAAACAATATGGCTCGCGGCTCTCGACGGCGATTCTGCAGAAATGAGGTAGGTCATTCGACGATCATTTTTGTGAAGACGGACATGTTTTTTGCTCAATATTGTCGAACCCTCGCGGGTAAATAATTATCATAATTGTGACGCAAAGTATATCTAAAGTAAAGTTTTTGCGAATGAGAAAAATGATGAAAAAATAAATAAACAAAATAAGAAATGAATGTACCTAAAATGGCTGATAATTGCAGTTTAGTGGACGGCTATATTCGCACTGACGGTTACAGTGTTAATATCGTTTTATTGTTTTCGTTACTCTGTCGAGCAAAGATAAAAAGAGATGATCGATAAAAAATTACCAACATGCAACTTTGCGTAATGTTGGAACGGATGTTTTTTGAAATCCTACAACGGTGCGCCGAATAGATTGAATGGAGAGGTATATAGACGAATACTGATAATGATTGACTGGTCGTTTAAATCGCCATTATCGTTACTCGCTATTGTAGAGTGCTTCCCAGATTCTTATTATGATAACTGTGACGTAAACTATATCTAAATTCAAGTTTTTGCGAATGAAAAAAGGATTTTAAAAAAATGAAAATTTGATGATAAAAGTAGCTGTAAATTACAGTTTAGTGGACGAAAATATTTCCATTGAGCATTGCAGAGTTAATATCGATTTTTTTTCGCTATTCTGTCAGCATGGCTGACTGATGTTTAGCTACTCAGGCAGTTTAGCGGACAGCTATCTTCCCGCCGACCGTTACAGAGTTGATATGATTTTATTTATTTTCACTATTCGGTCAACAAATATAAAAAGAAACGATCGTTAAAAATTACTATTCATACATCGTCGCGTAATGCTGGAACTAACCTTTTTTTGTATCCTACGACAGTGCTTCGAATAAATTGAATAGATAGATATAGATGAATACCGATAATGATTGATTGGTTGTTTAAATCGTGAATCACTCAGCCATTCGCTCTAACCGTGAAAGTATAACTATAACGCTTGGTGACCGGGGAATGTCGAGCGGTTCGGAGGTTTTTCCGATAAGCCGTGCGAGCGTACACAGGACCAACCCGCACGCTTCTTTCATCGTTTAACCGGCATTGAAAAAGCTTCCATCCGAAACGATCGACCTTCCGAACGAATTGGATTTCACTGCTCTACACGACCTATTTTTTTTCTCCTCTCGTGCGGGCGATGAGAGCTCGGTCATTATACTGTATCATTATACAGACGCTCGGACGAGAATTTCGTATACGATATATATTTTTTTTCTCCCGATCTTCTTTTTTTTGTTTTATTCTTACATATATATTTTTTTTTTCTCACGCCTCGTCATTATTTTTTAATGCGACGTTTTCCGATAAAATTGCGCGTTATTGCTGCAGCTCCCTCTCGTCGAGTTTACCCGTTTAATTACGTTAATGGTAGTTTCGACAGGTTTATTATTGCAGCGTTGGATGTAACGTAATTTCAGAGTCTCTAGTGGATTCTACTCTAGAATGTATGCGCCGAGAGCGAAGCGCGCGGCGGAAGGGGGGAGGGGGTACATTTTGCGTTTCCGAGGGGTGCGAGACCGCGGCAGTTTGGAAAATTAATCAAAGCTCGCGACACGCAAAGGAAGAGCTTAATGGCTCAGATATTGTTTGTCAATGTTAATCGAGTTTACGGAATTGGGGATTTCTCCCGTGAAATTCGTCCACTTCAAACAGTAATTCTCATTATAACTACGATGCTTCGGGAAATATTTCTTTACTCTCACACCCTCCGCGTGCCTGCGCATGGCTGCGGCGCCGATTATTGCGGCCGATAAGAACGATTCCGCGCTTGCCGGGTCTTTCGACCGCGGCAGTTGGGAACATTAATTAAAACCCGTGCCGCGCAAAGAAAGAGCGTGATGGCTCGGATTGCTACTCAATATTAATCGAGGTCACGAAATGAATAATTTCTCTCGTGAAGTTTGTCCACTTCAGCCACGTAGTCTTATTTTTACTGACGTTAATGTACCACCCGGAAAAGTAAAATTGTGCCTTATTATCGCGGTCGGCAAGGACGAAACTCTTCTTATCGGCCGCATTAATCGGCGTCGCATCGATAGACAGGTACGCGAAGGGTCCGAGAGAAATCAAATATTTGTATAGTCATTATTGTTAGTAATTATCAGTATAATAATTATTATTAATAATTATAAGTATAATTATTATTAGATAAGAACGGTTTTGTCCTTGCCGGCCGTGATAACGAGGCATAATTTTACTTTTGCGGTTGATAAGTTAACGTCCGTCGCAAATTTATCGTGGCACGGGCTAATAGCACGAGTTCGTGGTATCTCGGAAACGTCGGTAAAGCAGGGCTCTTCGCCGCAAGTTCCGCTTCGTCGATAAAATTCGAATAAAGAAGAAAGCTCGACAGTGTACGAAAATTTATCGATCTCTATTTTTCTTACAAACTTTTCTCTTTAGTCTCCATCAGCAAAATAGTATAAATATCTTATCGTCGCGACGACAAAAAAAAGATCAACAGTTATTTACAAATACACGTACCTATGAACTACACATTATTCAACCGTACGAGAAACATATAGTTAGATAAACATTATTCTTTTTTAAATATGTAGTCGATAATGAGTGAATTGGCTTAATTGACAAATAGTTGAAAGATCGTCGATAAGTAGCACATTTAATTCAGCCTTTTGCGTTTCGCGTTAATCAGAAATGCAGCGCTTCGGGATATCGTTGGAAAGATGGATAAGTTTTTACGTATTGGAGGTTTTTCTTTCCTTTTTTGCACAGCCCTAAAGTATTCTGTTATCGATGTATAGAATTATTATCCATCCCGAGATACTTTTCTTCAAAGGCCGCGACTTAATTTTTTTTTCTTTTTTTTTTTTGGTGTTCTATCTCGAGGTCGATTTTGTGTTTAGCCTCGAGATAAATTCCATCGCTTGATTGTCACCCTTGCGATGCTCCAAGGCTCTGATCACGTCCGAACCTGGTAAAACAAAACCACGTATTAAATTCAAGATAAAATTTATTATACCGCGTGATTAAAGTCAAAAAGATTTTTCGACTTTAACCACTTTTTTCGGATTTTTCTGCGGCAAAACCAATTTTCAATAAAAAAAATTCCAATCACCTATAGAGAACATTATCTTACTTTTGTCTGTTGGACGGGAGAGCTTGAGATGAATCTGTTCGAGAGACTCGATCCCGGTTTCGTGACCGGTTTCCGGAATCTCACTGAAGAGCAAAAAAGCCTCAGCCATGAATCTCGTTCTCAGGAAGTCTTTGTCCTTTACCTGAAATACTAAGATCGCTTCTTCCGTGTTTCTTTGTTCCGTGGTCAGGGGACTGAGAAAATAACACGACAAATGAGCTTCAAAAAAATATTTAAAAATTCATCCGAATTGTAGTTGGACGAATATTATAATTATCATTTTTTTCTTAAATTTAATATACGCACATGTTGAAGGTCTCGTCGAAGAGGGGAAAGAGGGTCTCCTTCTGGACGTGTGTTTTAGGCAGCTTGGTCTCGTTGAATTTTTCTTCCGGCAGCAATTTAACTTTCACGTAAGGGTCGCACTTGCCTACGAAAAAAAAAATTGAAAATGAAAAAATTTAATCAGAAATATTGGTACGAATAATCGAGGAAAACCGAAGGATCCCAATGTGAAACGATGCATGCACGCGTCCGTGAAAAGTGATCATGGATAAACTGCGATGTGGAAGAACAACAAAATTGATAATTGCATTCAGGAGCGACTAGGTATACGTAAAAGAAATCGAAATGGTGTCCAATTCTACATAGGTCGACTGCATTTCGACATAAATTCTCGAGCTTCGACTAAAAACTCTATTAACAAATATTCGTGCCATGCAGTTCTGCATTCCTTGATAATTCCTAAATAATTGTAAAAAATGGCAGGCAAATTTAACTTGTCGATACCACGATATCGGACGATCATGAGGAGGAGGAGCTATGATTATCGTTCGATACGATTTACATACTTGTCTTGCCATCTCTCAGTCTTTGTTTAGATTTTGAATGAAGCTTTCGCTCGATAGTCGACAGCTTGCCTATAAAATCGCCTACAAAATCGAAAGAAAACAATAAACAAAAGTTCACAGCTCGACGGGGAATTAAATTTGATCGGTAGACGGTTTAATATAGGGAATAAAATTCGAACATTTTTTATACGCGCAGGTATCGCTGGTCATCGAGGATCTCGGCTTTCCATCGCTCGCGATTCAGGGTCCATCGATTTCAGGCTTTTGCCATCCAACGTTTTATTACCGAAGAAAACTTCCCGCTGTGAGAAAGCGCAGACATATTTTTTCGGACTTTGCTGAAATAACCATATACCTTGCGTGCAACACGGCTGGGAAATCGCCTATTATTGACCAATGATCATTATTAACACGTACGCATGCGCAGTACTGTTTCATTTTTCCCTGGGGAGCAATAGGACTCTTTTACTCCCTCTAGCTCTATTACTCCCGAGGCAATGTTCATTGTGAATAAAGTAATGGTCATTGGCGAATATGAAGGCAGAGCTGGGCAAATACGCTAAGAACTTGAAATACGTATTTGAAGTATCAAGTACTGGGTCTGCCAGTACTAAATGCGTTAGTCCTCAAGAACTACCCAACTTTCAGTACTTCAAGTACTTCATACTTCAATATGTACTTCAAGTAGTTGGGGACTTGCCCAGCTTTGTATATAGATTTAGCGAAGTAAGAAATGTTGTTATTGTAACGAAATCGTAAAAAAGCGATTGCCCTGAAGATATCTGTATAACGTCAAATTTCATCTTTGTGAATGCACTATTTTATATTCTATTGTAGAACTTTCACTTCTAAGTGAACTTTTTCTCGCAAAGTTTGTGCAAAAAATATAGCCGTTACAACTTGATGAAATGTAGTCTCATGTAGACATCTTCAGCGCGATGAAAACGTATCGTACGCAACACGGGAGGGAGCGGATTTTCCCCTCGCTTCGCTCGAGCAGCTTTTTTCACACTGGGCGAATATCGCGCACTTTCCTCACTAGCCTTGTAACACGATATACTATTTTCGCCTAAAATCGATAGATCCCTTTTTTATTTTTAATTCGATTAAAACTGATAGTTTCTTTTTTCCTCTAAAAAATGAAGAGTTCTCGATTCGTATCTTCGTAGCCGAGCTTACCGTTACTGTCCATGGGTCGCAGATTCCTCGCATTCAGTATCTGCACGTTCAGAGCGTTATCGATGAACTGTGCCCTGACCGTGAGCATACCGTGAAGCGGTTCCTCGATCTCCTTCTGCTCTTGGACCCTCTCGAGGGTGTAACGATGGATGAGCTCGGCAGTTTCCAGGCCATGTAGCTTCAGCAAGCGCTCGATCTTCTCGAGTACTTGAACGTTCGAAGTTTCGTCGGCTCCGAGATTGAAGAAGCGTATCAGGGTGTGAAGCGTCCGATGAAGATTCGAGTAGAACGAAGGTGGTCTGCGCTTCTGCCGATCGGAAAATATTACTTTAATCTCCACAAAACAAAAAAAAATCTCAAGTACCAACCTCAAGGTTGTTTTGAACGAGCTGGTAGAGCGTTTCGGACATTATTTCCCATATAACGAGGAGCACCCGCTCGAAGTTGTCCTCGTTGAGATTGTCGTGAAGTGTAGTGATGTTCGAGTCGAGATATTGAAGCAAACGATCCATGGCGTTGCTCGTCGTGTCTATGAGCTCGGCGCCCTCCATCAGATACCTGCTCATGGCCGGTGCCATTTTGTTCGCAACTACCTCGAGCAAATCGACGATCTTAGTCTTCACCGTGTCGGTGGCGTTGCCGATTATAAGCTGAAGGGTTTGCCGACAACGATCGGCCTCCTGCTGGGTCTTGTTTTCACCCAGAGCGTCGACGATATCCTGAAGACCGAGGTCGTTCGCCAGCGGCTCTATCGACGTTCTTATGTAGTCTATGTTGTTAATCGCGAAACACCAGGCCGTCGATACTTCGAACTTCCTCTCGTAGACGCTGCTCGTGTTCTCGCTTTCTTGATCCGACTGCGTGACCTTCTCGGCCTTCGCTGCCATCATGTCGGCGTATGAAATCGAACACCTACAAATGTCCTGTAATAATCGGCGAACTTTAAATAAGACGTACATAAGACAGTGATTTTAATAACGGAATAAAAAAATATCAATGACGCAAGTAAAACTCGCGAAGATCGTCGTTAGTTGAAAAAAATGGATTCAAGTTTTCTTTATCAATCGCGGAAAGAACCTTTCACATTGCCTTAAAAATGATGAAAAATTAATTATCTAATTTTTCTTCCAGGCGCACTGAAAAAAAAAATTCGCTTGCGGGCTGCCAAAGAAAAAAAGGGTTATTTCAATTCTACTTTCAATTGACAATTTTGGGCCGTTGTTTCAATATCGTTTGGAATTATAAGAAATGAAAGTAGAATCGAAATCATTTTTCTTATATCACTCGGTGGAAAAATTGCGGGTTTGCGCACA
This sequence comes from Ichneumoninae sp. B BG-2022a, assembly GCA_030522725.1. Lineage (NCBI taxonomy): Eukaryota > Metazoa > Arthropoda > Insecta > Hymenoptera > Ichneumonidae > Ichneumoninae sp. B BG-2022a. The sequence continues at coordinate 13,521 of JAPYZD010001224.1, read as the reverse complement.
CACGAGTATCGGACAAAGTTTTATTATTGTGAAATAAAACTTTGTCCGATACTCGTGTGAAAAACGTTTTCCGAACTCGTCTGATTACAACACTCGCCCTCGGCTCATGCTGCAAACTCACACCCGTCAGAAAAAGTTTTTTCGCACTCGTATCAAAATGTACTATTTTGGCATCCCGCAAGCGATTTTTTTTCAGTGTACCAGGAAGTAAAAATTATATAATTTTTTTTCTTCACTTTTTAACGCTGAGTGAAATCTCCTTTCCTCGGTCGGTAAAGAAAACTTGAGTCTATTTTTGTTTTCAGCCATCGACGATCGTTGAAGACCAAAATGCATTACAGTTTTCGTTAGCGACCGAGCCTGTTTCACAACGCGTCGAGCTTCGTTTTAATTTTTTATCGCGTAAGAAAAATTCATACAAATTTCTCTGACTCACGTCGATAATTTTGGCAATGAAGGTGTACGAGCCCTCGATGTCCGGCCACGCCAATTGCTTCCAGAAGACTTTGATCTGATAGAAAATCGTCAAAGTGTCGACGGCGCTCGAGCTGTATTGAACACTCGAGTCGACAGGCTGGAGTGTATCGAACTCCACCGCTCTGTCTATTCTCTTGAGTGCCTTGTATACCGCTATGTCGAGCCAGTGAGCTACGCCGGCTCTGAACCACTCGTGATAGTTCTGGATCTTCATGTTCTCCAGTCCTTCTATGCACAAAACTTGGCCGAGACTGTAACGAATGTAAGAATAAAAAAAATGTTCTCTAGAAACTCAATACAATCGAAGATACGAAAAATAAACACAAATTGATCGACTTACATGGCGAAACGTTGAAGAGTCAGATAAAGCTCGAAGAGCGTCGTGCCAAGGGTCAATTCGGCATCGTCGTTGCTCTCCACCTCGATGCGCTTCAGCCTGAGACAAACGTCCTCGGTGATGATCGTGCAGAGATCACTGATTCGCTTCTCGTACATTATATACAACGTTCTCGCGTAAGGAAAATTAACTTTTCTGCAAAGAGCCAAGAAATCCAATATTACGATTAAACGATTCATGGAAGTAAATGGAATAGAAAATAGAATAGAAAATAGAATAGAAAATTGAATAGAAAATAGAATAGAAAATAGAATAGAAAACAGAATAGAAAATAGAATAGAAAATAGAATAGAAAATAGAATAGAAAATAGAATAGAAAATAGAATAGAAAATAGAATAGAAAATTGAATAGAAAATTGAATAGAAAATAGAATAGAAAACAGAATAGAAAATAGAATAGAAAATAGACAGAAAAAAAATACGGTTGGATCAACTAATATTCGGGCAGGGACGTTCAACTGAATATTTTGTTGGTACAACTAAAAAATTGGTTAGTTCAACAATTTGTTAGGTGATTTCACCAAAATATTTTTGAGTCATTAAAATATTTTGTTCGACCAACTAAATATTTATTTGAATGTCCCTTCCCGAATCTTAGTTGATTCAACTGTACTTTTTTATCAGTGTAGAATAGAAAATAGAACAGAAAACATCTTACTTGATGAACATTTTATCGTAAATTTCGGCCGCTCTTTGCAAATCGGCTCTGACGAGTTGTATAACTTTTATGTGATACTTGATGGCGTCGTCGTCGGTGTCGGTCTCGGGAGAGTTGTTCTGCAAAATGTGATCCCACCATTCGGCGCCGCCTTGGACGACGGTGTATTCCAGGCCGCGAAGAACGTCGATCTTCGTGCCATCGGGCTCGGGAAACCAGCCGTACATCTTCGCAGGGAACAGGTCGAAATCGTCCGGGATAATCAGGGTCGAGACGGATGATAGAATTCTAGAAACCAAAAAAAAAAAAAACATTCCACAGCTGTAATCCACCTTATTTGTTTTATCTATTTTCGAAATTTGATAATTTCTTTGCTCTTACCCTAAAATTGCACCCATCTGTGCCATCACGTTCTTGTCTCCGGCAGCGAGACGCCTGATTTTTCTGATGCTGTTCAAGCAGGAGTACAAAAGTTTTCTCGTCGCGTCCCAGAAGAGCCTGATCTCGTCGCTGGAGAACAAACCGTTGTCCAGAGGCCTGAGAAGCTCGATGGCCAGTTTGTTGAACACAGAAAAATTAAGCGGATGCTCCTGATGAATCCTCGAGTACTCGACCCATTGGGCGAGAGCCACGTTTCTCGCCAGCAATCCTCTCTGCGCGCTGTGCTGAAGGACCAGAGCCTCGGCCGCCGCTGACCAACGACCGCACCAACAATATTTCTCTACCTTCTCGGTTTCCAGCTCGTGGAGCAACAATATTCTCAACAGGTGTCGATGCTCTTGCGCCGCCACTTGCGTATTGTGCTCCGCGCTAAAAGCCAATCTGAGTCGCACGACGCCACGGCGCTTCGATTTGTTTTTCTTCTCCAGGGCGTACCACGTGGTGTGTCCCGTCACGGGGATGTCCTGAAAACAAAGATCGTAAATCGAACGAACAAACAACGATATGCAGTTTTGTTAAAAATAAATTTTAAACGGTGAAAATTTAAATTTTCACATCGCTGCTTCATAAAACTTGAAATTTTCATATCGCTTTCTCATAAAAGTTGAAAATTGAAATTCACCTTTTTCTGAATCTGATTTTTCGATGCTTTGGAACATTCTGAACAAATTTTCATAAAAATTTCGAAATGTTTTTTTACATCAATACAAAGTTTCCTCTATGAGAAAGCAAAACCATTGAATGATTGTATAGAGTCTTAAAATTGGAAAATAATTAATTCAATTGACATAAGCAACACATGCAAGAAACGAATATCACCATACCAACAATGCAATTTTTGCTCTTGTCGTCAAAAGTTACTGAATTTAAAAAAAATCGACGTTGTAGACGGTATAGATAAAAATTCGTTCGTTCGTCGACAAATGTTTCATCGATACGTCTTTCATACCCGAATGAAAAAAAAACATCCTTGACCTTTCGGCTGACGGACTTGAAAGTTGCATCGATAAAAAATTGATCTGACGAACCGAGATCAAAAGTTGGATGTCCCAAGATCATCGCAATATTAGGCGAGACCGGGGCAAAATGGCACAGCGGGGCAAAACGGAACAGTGAGGGCAAAACTCAATTTTCTAATCATTTTTGGATGCGCCATTTTGACCCAACGACACCTTCGGATTTTCAAACCCGTTTTGCCCCACGCACGAACATTGCCAACATCCCAAAGTTATTGGAGAATTGGGTTTTGTCTCATTATCCCGTTTTGCACCGGTGTGCCATTTTGCCCCGCTCTCCCCTACAATTACGCTGTGTCTCATCCTCTAACCGGTCAATCGCAGTAGCGACCCGGGGGACCGGCCGGCCCGGCCGATGTGAAAAATCCAAAGTGGAAAAAAATGACCTTTACAAAATCACAGAAAGCGGCCAAATCAACTTCTGAAACGTCCGAGCGGCAGCCGTGAGCCGGATACCTGTTAATTTGGTAAAACGATCGGGAAAGTGGCGAGAGCCACGGTAGGGATCTTCGCGAGGCATCCGTTGACATTTAACCGAAAAATGTCGTTATGCCAAAATTCGCCGTGGGGCGACGGACCCGCGGCCGGGTATAAAACTGGCCATCGGCATGAACCTCATCATCAGTAACCATTCGTTTCCTCATCAGAAACATTCTCAACTCAACATGAGCAAAATCGCCATTGTACTCTTCGCCCTTGTGGCCGTCGCGGCGGCAGGACTTCTGCCGAACGAGCCTGTGTCGATCGTCAACCAGGAGCAGGACGTCAGCCCGGACGGCAGTTTCCACACCAAGTACGAGACCGGAAACGGAATCGCCTACGAGGAGCACGGTCAGGGTGCGGTCAACTCCCAGGGATCCGTCAGCTACCCGTCCGCCGACGGCAACCCGATTCACCTTAGCTGGGTCGCCGACGAGAACGGATTCCGTGCCGAGGGTGCCCATCTTCCGGTTGCACCGGCAATCCCAGCAGCGATCGTCAGGGCGCTCGAATTCATCGCGGCTCATCCCTACGTCGAGCCCAAGCAACACTAAGAACGACTCCGCTCATCCCCGACCACGCAACGATGCCGATCAACGATTAAAAAGAACCCTACAAACCAAAGTGCTTATCACAAAAACTCGTCCCGGTCCATAAATGGACCGGGGAGAAACATTGTTCGTTTGAAATAGAAATTGTTTTTTAAGCTCTGACCCAAGATTTTTTTGTTCAAACCTTTCCGAACTCGTTAGATTTTGTAAGATCTTTTCGCGACGCGAATGACACTTGTACGAGAACGAATACCGTTCCGAGGGTGCCGGATTTCCGGTTGCACCGGAAATTCCACAAGCGATCGCCAGAGCGCGCGAATGGATCGCGGTTCATCTCTACGTCGAGCCCAAGTAACTCCACACGTAACGATACCGATCAACGACAAAAAAACCCTAAAAACCTAAGTGCTCGTTACAAAAATTCGTCCCAGTCTATTTATGGACCGAGGACAAGCATTGTTCATTTCACATAAACCATTTTTTACATACGCCGGTTCAAGATTTTTCTTTCCCTAACCGTTAGATTTTATCGGATCTTTTCCCGACGCGAATCAGACTTGTACGAGAACGAATACTGTTCCGAGAGTGGCGAACATCTGGTTGGCTTGAAAATCTCACCAGCGATGGTCAGGGCGTTTGAATGGACCGCGGCTCATCTCTACGTTGAATCCAAGCAACATTATGAACAACCGTGCTCATGTTCGACCATGCAACGATACCGATCAACGACATTAAAAAATCCCACAAACCAAAGTACTCGTCACAAAAATTGACAAATATTGCTTCTTTGAAATAGACAATTTTTTGTAAACGCCGGTTCAAGATTTTTTTTGTTCGAACTTTCTTTTCCAAACCTTTAGATTTTATCAGATCTTTTCACGACTGGTAGCGACTCTCAGACATTGCTCAGCCCATGGACCATTCACATTTCTCTTTTTACCAGTATTATTTTTTCTAGCATGAAAAGACGTTGCCACCTCAGCCGAGATGGTGAATGTCACGTCTCGTCAGTTGCGTAACTCTTAATGACGGCGGGACAAGTTTCCTCAATGTCAAGTGACAAATATTGAGGCGTTAGGGACTCAGGTTATTATGGAATACATGAATGTTTCACGCGTCTTTAGAGTTACCATCGTTTTAAACGATGTAAGTCTGTTACATACACACGTACACCCAGAGGCCAGCTAAAAATCGCATTTCTCGAAGCTTTAGTCTATTTTAAGTACTCTAACATTAAAATCTCGATTCTTTTTTTTTACGAAAACATAGCTTCCTCTTCAAGGAAGCAATAAGTAAAAATAAATATACCTTTAAGGGTATCCTGCTGCGACCTATGAATTCATTGTCGTGACTACCGGTAGTCGCTGTTACCGCGATTTCCTTGGCGAGTTTGACCAACCCCCTCACACCCTTGACGTCCTTGACTTTGCTCATCTTCTCCGGTACCGTTTCCGCGGCATCGAAATCCCTGATTAAAAAAATAGACAATAAATCTCCCGATCTCTAACATTTGGGCAATGATCGTAGGTCTCACTGACCAGACTTCGAGGCACAGCGTGTCATGTTCCGCGTCTTCCAGGGGTCTGCAGAATAAGAAAAATATATTTTATATCGGAACTGTGGGGCAAAACAAATTTGTGACGTTTCGATCGAGCGATGAACTCACAGTTCAAAGTGCTCCTCCCAGATCGGCGTAAGGGTTGACGTTTTAACTGCGGTGTTGTATCGTCTCGTCGGTGCGGATTCAAGATAAAGAGCGCAGAAAGGATCGCTCTTGCCGTTCGCGTCTTTTGACACGAGTTCCTTGGCCTCTATGACTTCCACGTTGAGATGCATCAGCGGCGGCTGCGCGTGAATAACAGGAATTGATAGTAGGAACGAGTATTTTTGACGATTAATCAAATGTTTTTTTTGGTCAAACTTTTTTTTGTCACACCCAGAAAAATAATTTATTTGACGATCACCATTTATTTGGTTCAAGTAAAATATTTATTTGATAAAAATAAATACTTATTTAAATTAAGTAAATATTTATTTAAATGAAACAAATATTTTACTTAAACCAAATAAACGGTGCTCGTCAAATAAATTATTTTTGTGGGTGCAGATATATTTAAAAAAAAACTTTATTTCACTCAGTGGGATAATGGCATTTTCACACCTAATGAAATAAAATTTTGTACGATACTCGTGCGAAAAACGTTTTCTTAACTCGTGTCGAAAAAGTTTTTTCTCACTAGTATCGTAATGTACTATTTTGTTCAAATATATTTTTAAAAAACTTATTGTTTTTTAAACCGACCTCCATGTTTCTGGTATCGTCCAAAACTTGTTCGTGCGTCTCATTGTCGACCTTGAAGGCTTGTTGAAGATGGTTCAGCAGAGCATCCTGTCCGCACTCGTTTGATACGTCGTAGCCTATTTGATGTTGCGTCATGTACACGAGGGCCGCGTAGAGCTCCTCGATCTGCAACAAGTCGGATAGATGCGGAGTGATTAAAAACACAGAGTGAACGAGCGACCTTAAACAAATTGTTGATGCGATTCGAGGTTGTGCTAAATGATACGGGGCCAAATAAAAAAATTGACGATGCATCGAACGTTTCGCACGGAGAAAAATAGTTCTGTTTCTCGAACAAAATGTAGATCGTTAATAATTTATTGTTGTGGCAGCAAAAATATTTGGTTGCTACAGCAAAATATTTGTCGCCGGAGCAAAATATTTGCTGCCACAACAACATATTTTGTTGTCCCTATGTTAACCAGCTAAATCAGTTATGGTAACAAAATTCTTGTTGTCCCAACAATTTCTTTTTCTCCGTGCGCGCGACTCGTCGGGGCTTAAATAGTGTCTATCAAATACATTGGAAAAAATGAACGATTACATTATCGAGAACTGATGATAATTATACTCCGCACGGGGATAAAACGGCGTGTCCTAAATGTGAAGAAAAATAAAAATAAAAAGTGTGGCTCACTTTTGTTCTCGCGACTATTTTTACAGAAAAAAAAAAAAAAATGTATCGAATTAAATTATCGAAAAAGTGTCGGTATACTTTCTTGCGAGAAGAAAATCCTCTCAAGTGTCGTCACTCACCGTCATTGCGCGCAGAATGGCATTTGTTTTTCGTTCGAGTTCCGCTTTGGGAACTCCCCTAAATGTGTTGCGACTTTTTCTGAGGGTGCCCATTCTTCCGAGCGTGTTTGTTATGACCATCGTTATTTTTATTTAATCGTCTTATTTTTTAAAAAACTGTTTATTATTACACTTCCGTCATCACCATATCGTAAGATTTTTTAGTCACTTTGCAGTCAGATATTTATTTCCCCTTTTTTTTGTTTTTCAAGAAGAATTTATCCAAACATTTGTTGAATTCCCACCGCAGCACTTGGGTCAGCGACGTCTCGGGCGAATTCTTTTTTTAAATCGCTACGCGTAGTCGCTGAAAAAAAATTCCGCAAAGCTATTCCTCCTGCCCAGAGCTTGCGCGACAAGCGGGTTTTTTTCGTCCGAAGAAAAAAACCGCCCGGGCTTTCGCGGCAGCTGCGCTCGAACGATCAACAGTCAAATGTCTCGTCGACCGTCACGAGTGTACGGAGGAAAATAAGTAGAGAATCTTCATCGAGTTCGATCCACAACTGCGGCTTAGCTCGTCGTTTGTTCGCGCTGCACTTGAACATTCAACTTTGACCTCGCGATTGCCCGGCCGAGCGTCGATGAAACACCGCGTTAAACGCTGTCGAACTATCGCGAGGCGAAAAGAAGTAAACAGGAGAGAAAATAAAATAAATCGTTCGCGGGACGGTACGATAATTTGTGGCTTTGTTCGACGACGAGTTACCCACACGAACACTCTCGACCTTTTCTACTATTCTCGGCGAGGGGACTCGCGCATGTAAAATTCGTATCCGCATAACGAAACCACTCCGCACTGCTCTAATTAGATACAGCGGTAATCGCCGGGGGATCCGGCGTTCAATGAAATCGCCAGAAGTAATTTAACGCGCGATTTGCGAACTTCGAGATTCTAACTCTCGACTCCAAAGATAACGGGGAAGTGCTGAGACGTTTAGAATTTCAGATAGCCGTTTTGACTAATGTCTCGTTTCATTTAAGCGTGTTATTCAATTACGACTGGTCGGACGACTGCTGGGATAATTGCCACGGAAAAAAATATATATGTTGGACATATATGATATGCGACATATTTGATAGATCGCAGATATATTTGTTTGATGGACACGGTAAAAATGGTTTGCGCACTTGGCAAACATTTTTTTCACACGAGTGTCCAACATTGTTGACTTCAATATTTTATTTGACTTAAAAACACTTTTGTTGAAATTAAAACATTGTGAAAAATGTTAGCTAAATGTACAAACTATTTTTTTTTATTCACTGTTAAAGAAAATTTTTTATTTAATGCTCGGGGCAGGAAATTGGTATGCAAAAACAGGGACATTAAATTTAATGCACGATTGTGATGAAAAATTAATGAAATTTTACAGCGAAATAAATCATTGCATTTAGAGTACTTTTATAGTAAAATGAAAGTAAATAATTAAAAATAAAGTATTTCTAAAGTTTTTAATATACTGTACAATAATTTTTCATCACAATTGTACATGAAATTTCATGTACAATTATGATGAAAAATTAACGTACGGTATATGAAAAACTTTAGAAATACTTTACGTTTAATAATACACTTTAATTTTACTACAAACGTACCTTAATTCCAATAATTTACTTTAATTTCACTCTAAAAATCCATTAATTTTTAATAACAATTGTACATTAAATTTACAATGTTTTTAACATCGTACATGCCACATATGTGTTTTATTCCACGCGGAAATCCGGCGGATTCAATTGCAGCGAGGCGAGTGGCTTTAACCTCGACGAATAAGGAAAGAGGGCTATTTTGTCAGCGAGTCGACGATGATGACTGGTAATCCGCTTATCGGGCTTGATTCTTTTCAGGGGTCAAGGCCCTTCGCGAACGCGGTGGCTAATCGCGCTCGTTGAACCGCGACAACACTGGCCGCCAATTTCGGTATTAACGCACTCGGCACTTATCGCGATTAACTCACAGAAAGTCCCGGCCAAATGTAATTTCGACAACGACAATGTTCGAGGAAAAAAATATATAACAATACAGAAAAGAATCGCGTGACGAATAACGGAGGCCGCCGATATGTTCCGCCGACTATAACTGGGCCGCATCCCGTTTAAACTGGCCACATACCGAACTAGAGCTAGTGCAATGGCGTTGCGTACGGGCTCGAACAATTGTGTCCAATGAAAGTTGATACGACGACAATTAGCTGATTGACTACGAAGACCGCTGCATCTGTACCAGTTTCCGTTTTTTTTTTGGTGTTTTATTTTTCTTTTTTAGAAATCTTAAAATCCTCTACAGATTACCCCATAGCTTTTTTGTTCGTTATGCAATTCGGGCCGCTTCTAATTTTACTCGGGATTTTAGCATTCAACCCAGTTCGTTTAATCAGTTTTATGCGCGAATTCCATTTGCTCGGGGAGATTGGGGCGCCAGATGTAGGTGGAAGTATATCACGGTGCTCTAGGAGGGCTAGGAAGAATTGAGCCACTTGCTATTGACAAGATGCAACGAGACTGGCTGCCGGGAAGGCGAGACTGGTGTCGATTACGAAATCGTTAAAATTCGACGACACGGGAATCGCGTGGACCCTGCATAAAGAATTCGGATTGTTTCAGTGTGACCGAACAGTTAGGTACATTTTTAAGTCGAGTTTTTCCGAAGCTCTGCCAAAAAAAAGCTCGCCACTAAATCGTTCGAAGGGTCTCGATCACTCCTCACAATTACCTGGAACTTTTAATCGCCGTTTTAAATATAACTTCCCAAACGAGAAAACGAAATTCAAGATAAATTTCTTATATTTGCATCCCGCGTTAAAAAAATTAATCAAAAGTCAAGTCAAACAGGCGAAGCACTTTTCTCTCCACATCCGATTAATTTTCGTTTGGGTTTATTTCAGACAATTTATAGAACTTCGCTTAGACGATTATTTTTTTGTTAACCGGTAAGATTTTCGGTAAGAAGCACTCATTCGCGCAGTAAAATTCGGAATTGATATCCGTCAGGGAAAGTCGCAACGCTCCGAAAATGACGATCTTTCTTGACGCCGCTCGCACAAAACTCACTGAAGAATTTTTTAAAAAATGTTTTAATCTTTAATCTTTTTCTCGTTCAATATCCGTCGAGCCGCGACACTCCGTCGTTCTGATCCAGGGTGCAACTCGGTGATACGCGGTCACGAGACTCCTCGCGTTAAAGTTCCTCGGCGTATTTCACCACCGCTCTCATCCCGGCCAGCGGCGGTGTCGAGTAATTGATCGTTTTGATTGGAAATGAAAAGGGAAGTGGTCGGTCGGCGCGGTTCCACCGTGGCTCGGCGATAGCGAGAAGATCAATGTGGGAAAGAAGAGTGGACAAGACGGTGGCGTAACGGTAGCGAACTCGACACTGCCAGGAATAGACGGAACGACGAATGGACCGGATAGTAACGTTCTCTCGTCGACGAATCCTCGTGGTCGTCGTACGACGACGACGATGTTCCGCGGTACCGCGGCCGTTAGCTTACATACGTCACACGCGGATCGGACGCAAGCGCGTAACGAGAGCGCATCTTTATCGCATCGTGAGACACACATCGATTTGGCTGTATCGGGCAAAAATGGTCGGATAGCAAAATTAACGGGATTGCCGAGAGTTCCTCAAGCTCGTCGGCTCGTGCAATGTACGCTCGAAATATCAATGTTGCAACTTTTTCCGAGTCAGGAGAGAGCCCGGCAAAACGGCAATTCAGGGTAGACTATTTTTACAATGTTTTCCCCGAGGCATTAAATATAACGAAAGTTTCATCCGAAATTGAGGATGAGAGACCGTTTTGCCCCGCTTTCTTTTATACACTCATTTAAGTCAACATAATTTTTTTTTCTTTTTTTTTTTGCAACCTTCTGTACATGAATGATCATGTTTAAATTTTGTTACTTTATCTAATTGTTGCCGATTTTAGCTGAAACTTGAAAAGTATATGTATTTAATTTTTTTTTATCGATGAAACAGTTGTTGCTCGAGTTTGTTAATTTATCTCGGTTCTATTTCGTTCGCTCGGCCCCGCTGACCTTGGTCCGAGTGTTACGGAGAGAAGAAAGGCGAAGAGAATTCGAAATCGGACAGACGAGTGAGTTGCCGTGAATTATGAGTCCCGACTGGCCGAGAACAGCCGCTGGTACGTGTCTCACGGCCAATCCCGAATCCGCGAGTTTAGCTTGGAAATAACTACCCTTGATCCGGATAGAGCCTCGCGAACTCCCAGAGTAGTTCGGGAATTCTATTTTACTCCCGTTGACAGTTCGAGGGCTAACAAACTCAGTCGGATTCCCACGCACGGTGAGAGCTTGGTTAAAACAGCGAAATAATTATGTTGCCACCGGTAACTGCACGGGGAAAAAAACCATCGATCGAGTCAACAAAATGCGCGCTTACGGATGGCTAAACAAATTTTTGATTGATCGAACGAAATAATTGTCGTAGTAAGTAAAAAAACATTTGCTCCGCGACTTGTTAGTTTGATCAACGAGGTAGGAAATCGTCCAAAGGGTCTCGATCACTCCTCACAATTACTTCCACCTTTTAGTCCTCATTTTAAATATAATTTCCGAAACGAGCAAAAAAATGCAAGATACATTTTTTATATTTTCGATTCCTTTCGATCAATCAAACATTTCCTTCGCCATTCGTGAGCTCATATTTTGTTGACGCAATTGATTTTTTTCTCGCTGTGCGCAATTTCAGTTGATTTTATCAGCCTCTTTCCGGGTCCAGCAATTCATCTTACATAGTCTATTTTCCGATCGGATTTCGATATTGTTTCTTACTTTCATCAAAGTCTGGCACTAATTAGCAATAACTCTCGTCCGTCTGACTTTGCGAATAGATAGCGCAAAAAAAATAGATATTGAAAGACGATCCGTAGTCTCGTCGAGGATGACGAACAGATGTGGCCCTGTTCGGGCCGAGCTTAATTACCTACGCGTGTAAGTGCACGTCAGTATAGATTAATAATTATTTTCAGTGATGAAAGAGACTCGACGTTCTCAATGTTACACGATAAGAGAATAATCGCCGGCTCGTTCGCGATCGCGTCGATGATAAATATGCTATGTGAAAAAAAAAATTGATGTTCTTACATTCCATCCGACCGATCCAACGAGCAGATCAGTCGCGTGCTCGTTCTCGTCTCGGTCGCTGTCGGACTCCAGCAAGGGCTCGGTCGGTTCTTCTATACTTCCGGTCTCGATTCCTTCGTCCTCCTCAGGACTCTCGTTCTTCGCCGGTAACGGTCCTTCGGCGACCTCCTGAGCTCTCGCCTTCTCTGCCAGCAGAGTTCCCAGATTCTCGAAGAAACCGCCATCGGATTCTTGGATCCTAGGAAAATATAAACCGGAAGTATGTTTCAGTGAACACGTTTATTTTGTGGTATTTCATTTCGACTCATGCCAGGGGACCGCGGGGCAATGTGGGACAGCGGGGCAAAACGGGATAGTGGTGCAAAACTCATTTATCCAATAATTTTTGGATGCCCGATTTTGTCCCAACGGTACTTACGGATTTCCAAGGCCGTTTTGCCCCACTCACCATCACCGCGACCATCCAAAGGTTATTGGAGGATAGCGTTTTGCCCCGTTGTCCCGTTTTGCCCCACTATCCCATTTTTGCCCCGCTCGCTCCAATTTAACAAACTAAACCCAGCTGATTTTCTTGGGGACCGATTTGTACACCGGTCTTTTACGTGCGGTGGTTTGAAAATACCAACCGATTTTCTCGAATTCGTTGACTCCTTCTAAATTAATTTAGACACAAATTGGCAGACTCTAGAGAAGAGTCACCGGCGTCATGCAAATTTAGGCCAAGTTATATTGGCCAACTACGTACACGTACACATGTTTCTATAAATGAGCGTGAGAAATACATTTTTTTAAAATGGAACAGTGCAGTTGTGAACTTGACCTCTATAGGCTCCTCGCTAAGTGCCGCCAACACTAGAGTAACAGGTGACTGGACAATAATAAAGTGTAACATTCATTCGATGAAGTGCTCTGACAATAAAAAAACACTTTGATAATTTTCCCACTGGACTAACATTTGTTTTACGCAGAATAACGTTTCAACTTGCTCATCACTTTCGTACATCAAACATGCTTCACGTGCCATATTGAGTATAAAATCGACTCTCCGGATTAATCTTACTTTTGTGGTATTTACAAAATACATTTTACGCTAAACCGGAACACCGAAAATTAATCGACATTACCTGTACAGCAGCCTGCATTTTAAGGTAAATATTTATTTATTTAGAACGAAGCCATGCTAACTTGAGCCCGAGCTGGGCAACTTTTGATTGAAAGAGGAAAAAATTGAACAGAAAACGATATCTACAATCAAAGAAAAA
>JAPYZD010001223.1:0-40095 GCA_030522725.1 Ichneumoninae sp. B BG-2022a | reverse complement strand
GGGTAGACGACGCTGGCATGAAATGTAGATTAATATAAATATTCATAAACACCATAAAGTTTATGTCGCGAGCAACGCGCTCACGGTAAGCCAGGTCTCGCATTCTCGCTCATCGTAAAACCACCCCCTTCTCATCCTCGCGCCCGCCGCTCAACCTCTCGGCAATAGCGCTCGAAGGTATCTCAAGGTCAAAGTGCCGAGCGTTTTTCACTTACGGTATTTTTCTTTTTTATTTATATTTTTTTTTCTATTTTTATTCTTCGTATGAACCCTTTGATATGAAATGGGAGAAGCACCTGTTCTATGTGTTGTCTTTTATTTTGATTTTCGCGTTTTCCCGATCAATTATTTTTTATTTTTTTCGACGTTGCGACGGAAGAAAGCTTAGGTCGAAAATCAACCCTTCGCCGATCAACTATTGGCCTTTCTGGGAGCGCGGTGCACATCAAGCTCGCCTGTGATCGCTGTTTAGCTCGCGTCACCCAGCCGTCGACTCTCGCGCGCGTTATTTTTAATTTTACGAGCGGCGCTCCGGTGGCTGGCGTGTTGGCGATTTTTATCGGGCGATTAACGCGACGGTTACACGTGTCGCGTCGACGTTTACGCCTCGTTGAACCCGCCCGTCGACGTTTAAAGGCGAAGAATATCGTGACCCCTGACGCGAGATCGCGCGCAGCCCCTACATCGCTCCGCCACCACGCGAACAACAGCGCCCGACCAACCTCAATGGAAATCACGCACGATCATCCCCGACGATGCCTTTTTTATTTTCTTCTCTTCGGGCAGCTTTCGCGTACTTGCGTACGGTGAGATGATCGATTACTAATCAAGACTCGAGAGGACATGTACCGGAAAATTACAAACGAGAGTACACCGATGAAAATCGCAAACGAATCTGCGACAGACCGAGCTGATGCTAGTCCACTCCGGGGACCGTTTTGCACTCCCTGATTATTCTACACGGAGAAAAATTGTTCTGCTTCTCTAACAAAATGTAGATTGTTAACAATTTATTGTTTTGGCAGCAAAAATATTTGGTTGCTACAGCAAAATATTTGTTGCTACAGCAAAAAATGTTTGTTTCAATTCTACTTTCAATTCTTACAATTCTATATGATATTGAACCAACGGCAACAAGACTGTCAAGGTGACATGTTATCGTTTCAATCCGGTATGAAATTGTACGAATTCAAAGTAGAATTGAAACAACGTTTTTACTTCATTGGCAGCCCGCATGCAAATTTTACATAATTCAATGATATTTTTTTTCTGTGTGTGAGTTGTGGTCAATAAAACCGCAGACGACAACGTTGTGCACTGTCGTCAGACGTAAAAATAAGATTTTCAAGTAGGAAGTGACGGATTTCAGCGCCTGATCAGGCTTCGATTTAAGGCTCTAAAATATCTCACGGATTACAGTCATGATCTTAGGAATCCAGTTAGCAGAGAGCATTTTGAGAAACACAGGTTAAAATTTGAGTTTAAACTTTTTTAATTATACTTTTAAAAATTCCAGCGAAGTTGAACGAATTAAATTTTCGTTTGCCCGGCAGTCGTCGCGCGGGTTTCAGGGGTGTTCTGTAGGGCAATGTTTTGACAAAAGGCAAAGTAGGGTGATAATTGTTTGGAGGATACTCGAGAGGTCCGTCAGTCCGTACGTCCGTCCCGTCGCGGGATCGTCCGAGCGTTCTCATTAACGCGGACCGGAAGTGGATGCTTGGACGGCAAACGAGTGTTTGGAGTGGGCGAAAAGTGGGAGAGCGACCGGTCGGCGTCGGCAGTGGTTTTTCCACTGGGTTCGTATATAACCGCGTGGCCGCAATCATCGCCCGCGGTTTTTCACGCCCGCTTCCCACGCCTCGGCTGATGGATAACCGACGCCGCAAGGTCGGTTCAGTGGTCAGCCAGCAGTGCGTTCGTGCGCGGGAACGGGGCATACGAACGAACCGGGGGTGGAGAGGCCAGCATCCCGAAACCGGAAGGGGGGTGCTACGGCACTCGGCGAAATTGTCGAACGATTAACCGGAAACTAGGAAATCCTCCCCCTATCAATCTATTTCTATGTATCCATCAATTCGGCTCATAAAAACGAAACACCCGAAAATCCCGTAATTTCCATTATTCGTTTTGCAAATCCTCATATTTTGAAATAACAAAGAACGGGGCAAAATGGCCCTCCATTGGAAATGGCACTTCTTTTTGAATTCGTCCCGAGAAAAATTGGTAAAAATCATCCGCTTTGCCCTGTCGTTCCATGATCATCACCATCGCTGTCAACTACGCCTTACTATCCAAATCGGGGAGCAAAAAAAAAATTGAAAAAATTCTTAAACCTATCTAGGGTAAACGCATGTCTCAGTCCATATATCATTAATTTAAGTCTATCGACCATCTTCGGTAAATAACTTAAATTTTGTCCTTTTCCGACCCCTTTAGGAGTTACGGTCTTTTTTAAACAGTAAAGTTTTTGAAAGAGTAAAAAAAAATTGATAAACGATACCATGCATAATAGAAAGAGTGAATTTGCAGATAAGCGCTACGAACGAAAGTTTGCGCGGGAGCAGACATTTTCAATGGGGGCGTATTTTACACGGATTAATTAACACGAGTGATCCCGACATCAAGCGCTTACGGAGTCGCGCGAAACGCGTGTGATAGCGGTAGGGTAGTGGGTACACGTTCGTAGCGCAGCGGCCCCGTTGGGGACGGCCCGCTGAAACGCCAAAACGCTCGACCGCGAAAACGCGGCAACGATTGACCCACCGGCACGATACCGGTCCCGACAGAGCGTCATATTATCCAGCGGGCAAACGCGCCCGGGAGGGAGCGGAGTGGACGTGGCTCGCCGACGGGAAAGAGCTGAAAGCGGAAAGTGATGTGGAGAGTTTCATAGTGGCGGGGCGGCGTGGTGGTGGTGACTCGTGCGGGCCGCACGCACGCTCTACCGCCGGCTACTCGTTCGCTTATAAACGCTGCATCCCTGCACCGACGGAACGGTGCAACGCGACGATGCTCCCTTCTACACTCCCGACAGAGCGCACATGTCCGCTCTACCCGTACAAAGATCGGGCGCAATCTTTCTTCTGGTGACACAGTTCTTAAGGGCATGTGGTACTCAGTCGGTAACAAATCGCCTTCCCTGTTTTCTCCAAAACCAATGATACGACGAGCAAAAGCAAATTAGGTTTTCATACTTATATCTACTACTACATATATTATATCTATTATTATATCTACTATTGACTACAAAAGCCGAATTTGATTTTAGTCGAAGTATCAACCATGACGGAGAAAATAGGGAAACCGATTTGTTAATATCGGAACATCGATACGTATGTATTACATGCCCTTAAGGTAGTACTAGCGCAATGACTGACGCCGCCTAAGTTTAAAAGGAATAAAAGAGAATAAAAACACTTCTCGATCGGATAAAAATCTGAAAAAAATCAAGCATATGGAATATGCTGATAAGATTGTTCGTCCCGTATTAAAAATAATAAGCCCAAAAAGTTAGTCGTTTCCTTTATGTTAAATTTATTTAAAATCGTAATTTTAAAGTATTACATAAAATTCTGAAAAAATTCATACGTATTCAGAAAAATTAACAAATCATTTTCGTAATAAAAAAAAAAATTTGGTTGCCGGGTAATTTGTTGCACAATTTTTTTTTTTCAGTACTTTGTTATGAACATTCTGAAATTATTATTATGCACAAACAATCTTTTTAGCACCTTCTATATGCTAGCATGTATTCAGATTTTTTTCTCATCGAGAAATGTTTGTAATCTCTGTCTTTTTTCTCTCGAACTTAGGTGAAAAGTAAGAGGTCGATGATGAGGGTCGCGTGCGCGCCGAAGAATGGGGAGGCTGCAGGCGAGCGAGTGGTGGAGAGCAGCAAGTGGATACACAAACGGCGGGTTCAGACCGGCGAGAGTAGTGGTAACAGCCAGTTCGAGCGTGGACCACTGGTACATGGAAATTTTAACGGCGTTTAATGTAGTGGTAGTGGCGGTAGCGTGCGTTTGGCTGGCCGGCCACGCTTCGCCGCCCAACGTTATCCCGTGCCGCTAGAGCCGCTCTACTAGGTGCCGGGCTGGAGTGAGTGAGGGGACTCCCCAGCGAGCGCGGGTGTGCAGCCACCACACCGGCGCTGAACGACAGCCAGGCTGGCCTGCCCGCCGCCGCCGCTTCGACACCCGATACCTAATTATGTTAAACGCTTCCGGATTTTGCGGCCGGATTACTCTCCCTTCTACTGGACTCTCACTCTCTGTCTTTCTCTCGCTATTTTACATTCTCTCAACGGGACCCCGCTGGAAATAATCGGTCAATTGTACGGAACGAAAAACAAACGATGCTTTTTAATTGGGAAAATGTTAATGGACATTTTTTTGCTTCTCGGTACTTTTTAGTTGGAAAAAGTTAATGTACGTCTGATATTTTTTTTATACCCGATAGGCGAGTTTGTACCTTCTTTTAATCAGTTTTTTAAACGTCTACCTTAACCATTCGACGCACAATTTGTATCTCTGAACCGTTAAGATGCTGCATCTTTTAGACGGCTCGACGATGTATCATGAATTTTTGTTTCCCATTTCGGGAGATTTTGTTTCGAAATTTCCTTTTTTATTATTCATATTCTCGTCTGCAGTTTTTTGAATCGCCGTTTCAATATATAATCCGGAACATCACCCCTTCAAAGGATCAAGGGGCATCAATAAACGGAAATCGTACAAACATCCGACCACTCAATTTGTCCTCTCGCCCATTTGCTTTCATTTTTATCATGACTTTTTTATTCAACCATTTCTCGCGTTAACCTCGGAGGGAAAAAAAAATAATAAAAAAGAATAAAAATTCGACCACTTTATGCCTCGACGAGTCTGTCGCGCCGAGTCGATAGGTCTGAACGCTATCGAATCGATCCCGTGCGTAAACCTCCTCCCCCACTTCGGCCCTTCACCCGTGGCGTCGAAATAAATAAATAAATACTGCAAAAATGACCAACGCGTTCCATCCAATTTCTCCCTTTTCCCCTCGAAATCCCGATGTGCGGGGAATAACGATGCTCGTTCGCTCCACTTTCGTCGGATGCGCGTGTGTCTCTGCTCTGCGTGCTTTTTTTCATATTTTTCCCCCTGTTCGAGTTCTCCGCCCCTTCGAACTGCGCCCTCGCTCCAGCAAACGCCTATGTCTATCCCTCTCGTTTTTTTCATAAAGCGTGGAATATAATAAAAAGTTTATCGTCCAGCTTTAATCCGGCCGTTTTAGCGAATGCATCGTTCGAAACGATGAAATACGGCCGAGGCAGCCGAAGCGCCGGTTGCACACTGCGAAAATAGCGACTCTCCTGGCTGTTGGTTGTCGGTGGAGCGAAGAGGGTTGAAATGGAAAGAGGAGAGAAAGGGTTACCGACAGTGCCCAAGCCCGCTCTGTGTCCGCGAAATAAAAGGGTACTGCGAGCCCGAGTGAGCGTTCTATATGGGTTCATCTCGATTTCGATAGGCTCCCATGGGAATCGATATATGTTTCCAACATCCACAATTTTCCATCTTTTACACCCGGATTTTTTTTACAATTTTTTGTGTCCACAGCTGGAGAAGTGTGGAAAGCCCGTAGGCATCGGGCTGTGGTGACGGGATTAAGCTGTTTGTTTTGTTTGGCAGCCCGAATTTTCACTCGTAAGGTCGATTTTTTAGTTTGACCAAGAAATTGAACTCAACTTCGGAGGACCACACACTTTCGCACCCCCGTCTTCGTCGTCGAGTTACTTCGCCAAAAATAAATATTTTTCGGGTTGTTTGTAGCAAAATCGATACGACAGAAAGTGGACCACGTGTCTGTCGAGTTCCCACACAGATATAGTCAACATCCTAACAATTATAAGTTCCAGAAACAAATGTCTTCTATGCAACCATCCACAACTTTTTTATTCTTGATATTTTTTTTGTTTTTTTTTTCGTATCGCAGAGTTCAATTTTCAATACAAAATAAGAGTAATGTCAAGGGGTAGGGGAAGAACGAGCTCAAAAAGATCTGTAATTATTAACATCAGAATCAAAGAGAAAGTGCAGAATGGTTCCGAACTTCCCATTAGCTTCCACAGTCGCGATTCTTCCTCGCGTGCAGCCATGCATATACCAAGCTTGAACCGGAAGTGTATCGCTGTTTGCGATTGCGCACACAGTGCGAACACACAGTCGGAAACATTTCTCTCTCTTGCCCTGTATCCAGAAACCCGAGCGGATCTCGAGCGACTTCCTGGGTCCCGGTTATTACCCACCCGATATTATTATCCCGGGGGACAATGACAGCCGGCTACCGAACGTTCTGACAATGCCGTTAGCTGAACCACCCTAGACCCGGGGTGTTTTCCACCCCCCCCCCCCCCCCCTCCTCCATTCCCCTTATGTATATACGATACCCAGTGCTGTCTGCCAGCGCAGTCGGTGCTTGATTCGCTTTCCTCTTCCTTGCCCTCCTTCCTCCGCAGCGTTTCCCAACGTTGATACATACACGACATAAAGCTATAGCGCAAGCATTGATGATACATGTACAGATAGATGCCGTGCACCCGCCCTATCCGACTCTCGTACAACAGATCTGTCTCATTAACAACTTATAATGGGAACCGATGTATCTATCGGGTTGGCGCGTACATCTCTCGCCCACGGTATCTATACTGTGAATTGCGAGCTGTGTTCCATTCCATTGGATGTTACAGTTTGCCCTGTGTGTGCGCATCATCGGGCAAGGTAGCAGGCACGCATCAACGGCACAAATGAGGGAATCTGTAGGCCACGGAAAACCGCGGCACGAATCTTTGTCCTGAATACCGGTTCGTGTCCTTTGTGGTGTCTTCTTTCCTTTTCATTTTGTGTTTTTTTAAATGACAATAAGAGTCATTGGTAAATCCAGGTTGGCTTGTTGATCAAGCTTGCGTTTTGTTAGTACTGGAAGATTTTGTTTTGAAGGCCCCCGAACGAAATGAGCGATTATTCGACAAGAATAAAATTGTCGACCTCGTACATTTAGGTTGGTTTGTTGATCAACCTTGCGCATCGTTGGTTCTAGAAGAAATAAGTGTGGGGGGCTCAAGAGCGTAGGTCGTTGAACCGTTGGCAATAGAAATTGAAATACATGCTGATAATATTATCCTACATGTATAGATGATCGCACCATGCAAAACATTACCAATAAATACAATTAATACTATTAAGTGTTGAATCGGCAAGAATAAAATTATCGGCGTTTGCGAATAAGAAACGTTTGTAAAATGTTTAAAGCTACTTTTTTCTACCTTGTACAATCGTCCGCGACCCAAGCAGCAACTACGAGAGTAGCAACGACCAGTAGGAGAATCAGAAGCGGTAACAGGCAAAGGCACAGTTCCATCGGACGAGGGTCCTCCCTCTCCTTTTCCCCCTCTTTTCCCTTCTTCTCCCCCCCCCCCCCCCCCCCCCCCACATGTTCGTCACTCTTTTCACATACTCGACATTCAGACTTCTCTATGTGCCCCCTAGTTTCCACTCTTATCCTACCTCATCTCTCTTTTCCTGTCTTCGTCCTTGCCTTGCGAAACGGGCGATAAGTCACGAGACAAAACGCGGCATCGACGCATTGTTTCGACGTTTCAATGGGACCGGTACAATGCGAGATATAGAGGTAGACGGTGAGGGAGACCCAAGCAGCAACTACGAGAGTAGCAACGACCAGTAGGAGAATCAGAAGCGGTAACAGGCAAAGGCACAGTTCCATCGGACGAGGGTCCTCCCTCTCTCTCTATACTGTTGCATTCGTTGGCCTCGATGGTATCGAAGCCTCCGGCGATGCCGATAGATGCATATCGAACTCTGCGGGTAACCCCCCCTATTATTCTCCCACACCCTCGAAGGTGGGTCGTATTAAGTACGTAGAGATACAGAAAATTTAAATTCTTACTCCGATTGTGAATAAAAAAAAAACTTCATCAGTCACTTCAAATTTCACCCGTCCGTAAATGAGATTCTCAAATGTCCGTCAGATTAAAAAGAAAAAAAAGCTGTGGTAAATATCGTTTTCCTTAAATGCCCAATTTAATCGAACCAGAAAAAGCTAAAAAAAAGTTCACTCCCGGTAATGAAAAGCATTTTTAAAAAATGAAAAAAAAGGATCCCGAAGCATAAAAAACATACTCGAGTGTATATAAGTCCGGAGAACAGAAAGATTTGCACGTAAAAGTGAGCGTTTCCCTCGACCGACTTAATCAGCATAATAAAGATTGATAAGCGTATAGAATGAGAGAGAGGTCTCCGGGTGTGCGATTTATCAAATTTGTTGAATAGAAATGTTTGAGATGCACGGAAATCGTGCAGGATCGTAACGACCCCTATACATATGTACATGTATATAAAAATATATAAGTATCGTACACATGCGAATCTACACGGATTCATTATTGGTACTAGTTAGTTACCTCATCGGTGGGTTGTGTCTACACAGGCGTTGTACACGCCCGTGTGATGGCCTTCCAGTTCTGGTGCCTGTGGACGTTGTCCTGAATTTATAGAACCCTTGAAGGGATGGCGCGCGTACACGACGCGCCCGTGGCTGTGTAAACCGGACGCGTTTCTGGCCTCGGAGTCCTGGGCCGGACGGGGGTTGCTTGCTTGCTTGCCTGCCTGCTTTCGCCGGTGAGGTTTGAACCTCTCGTGCTGCTACTGCACTCTGTAGACTCCGCCAGCAGAATCGCTTTGCATACCATTTCGCGCGCTCCGACAATCTCCGAGATCTTAATATCGACGGTAATTTAGAGCGGCTCTCGCGGTCGATTCCGTTCTGGCCGCGTGGGCCCGAGCAAGGTCGTTTTCAACTTATACTATATTATACGGAACATCGCGCGAAGGAATATGTACTTATAAATGTATAGAGCGAGGAGAGTGTGGGGCATGGCGTTCGTATCTTAGACCCGGCAGCGGAAAGTATGCAGAAACTCTTGTATCTTATTATTCCAAGGTGTAAGGACTGCGGGGCAAGTTTCGTTGATTTATTGCAGCTGGCAGACGAAATTTGTTTCCAAACAAAAATTGCTAATTTACGGGATTTTTTTTGGTCCGAGATAATATCGTGGCCCATCGACTTTTTGGGGGTTGATTTTTGTTACACAAGTCCTGTCAAAATCCAATTGCCGTTTTTTTAATATTGGTGTTAAAACTGTGTAATTAAAAATGTATTTTTGTTTTGTTTCAGGTGAGTAAAAAACGTCAAAAATTGGTGTTCTCGTCTACCGCGCAACAGTCGCAAGTATATTTAATGCACTAATTAATTACAAAAGACTTTTGCAAATTTTTGCCTGAGAGTTCATAATTACAAGTCGGCGAAACGCTATTTGCGACTCTGCCAGGGACGATTCTTTGATTAAGAAATTTTTTTGAAGTCGTCTCGGAACCTGTGAGCATGAAAACGCTCGTGCGGCGAGTTTTGCCCCATTCAGAGCTCACGTAAATGCAAAAACGCCTTTACAGAAACTTGTGTAAAGTTATATTTAGTGAAATGACAGATAGTGGGGATATAAAAACAAAGTCTTTGAAATTCTGAAAGAGGTTCTTGATTTTTTTTTTACTTTTCTAGTATTCAACAGAAAAAATGATTTGAAGGCAATTTTGAGTGCTTGAATGTCGCAGTCGCGGGATAAGCGACGTCGAACTCGAAAGTTGGTACGAGCCCACCCCACACAGACGGAGTCTCTGCTGCGCTTCGCTATATGCAGGGAACATCCTCTTTAGCGGAGCCTTCAACTCGAAACCCTTGACTCCTAACTCTTAACCCGTTTCGGGGCATCGCGGATCACAGCGCACATAGCAAGAGTGAACATGCCGCGCGGCAATGCCACTCGAAGTAACGAAGTGGCTCCCCGGCGTTGGTACTACCAGCACTACTTACTGCTAGCCATAGTGGTCGTAGTGGATCACATACAGTCAAAAAATTGAATTATCTATAAATGATATGAGTGGTTCAAATTCGAACCATGCGTATAGCGCCTTTATTAATTTCTGCAATTTTTGTCCTATTTCACTTTTGATTTTCACAATACCGGTAGTTAATGCAAAATGAATGTTTTTTTATCGACATTGAACAGTCAACTAGTGTAATTGTAATTTCAATTATTAATTTAAATATTAGCGGCGAATTTTGATCACTTTGTTCTGTATCATCTTTTTTGATTTTCTTATTCGTACGTTACACTTTTTTTCTTGAAGATTTTTTTTTTCCTCGCATGTTTGTATTCTCGTGTTCATCCCTCAAACTAGTGGAACCAGCGTCGAGATCCGCTCGATCTTGTGGTGTACGGTAGGGCGGCGTAGTCCGGGACGCGCGTGCATTCGGGCATTTACATCAAGAGACTCCGGGACGATGATAATTAGTATATAAGGAGTTGGCTGAAACACGAAACCCCTAGAGTGCGCCGTGCCGACTTCTGTAGACCACTGGAGCCCTCTCACCCCACTCGGCCGTCCGCGCCCTCTCAGAGCAAGTGTCACATAGTCGTCACACTGCTGCACAAACCACGAATAAAAAAAAAGAAAAAAAAGAAGAGATACGTCGATTCGACGAGCCGCCTTTTTTGCCTATGTCTGTCCGCTTCTTTTCTTCTTCTTTTCACTGAGTTGCCCTCGTGAAGAGCACGTCTCTTATTTTATCGTGACCCCTTACATGGGGCCTTCGGTGATAGTGATGGCAGGGAGAAGGCTTCTTCAACAGCTTTCACCCTTCCGCCATTTTTTCTTCTTTTTCTTACCTCTTCGTTGCGAAACTAACAGGAAAATAATACCACGTTGATTGGCAATTTAGTGTTGAGATTGCAGACTCTCCTCGTCTTTCCTCTCCTTCCTCCTCTTCGTCCCCTTCCACGCTACGGCCACTTTGGCGGAAGCGGGGAAAACTTCCAGTATGAATGAGAGCGAAACTTTCATTTCTGTTCACTCTGTAACAAAGACTCTCTTCCTCTCACTCTCTCCCTTGAGAGAAATACATAAATAAATAAATAAATAAATGAACATATATGTGTGTGTGTGTGTGTGTGTGTGTGTGTGTGTGTGTATACATACTTTAAACGTCATAGAAAAATGGCACTATGTAAAAATTGACCAACGTAAAAAAAGGTTTAAAAAAAATGGTGGTTAATTCGGAATTAAAGTTTCACTCTGTATCACAGCTACTCGAAGCGTCTCGTGAGGAAAATTCTCTATTTACAGAGAATACGGAGAATTTTACAAATTTGTACCCAATTTCAGCTTTAATAGGTAACTTTACATTGATGAAAAAAATTGACTACCTAAAAAGAGGATTAGAAGGGGCCACGAATTTAAAATTCAGCTCTCCATCAAAGGTACTGCTAGCCCCACGCGACAAAAATTCTCCATTCGTGAAAAATTTTGCAAATTTTTATCCAATTCGTGTTTTAATCGTTCACGCGGCGTACATTTGACGGAGAGCTTGCGCGCCTCCCCCGCTGCCTCTCTGTCCTCCCCCCCCCTTCGATGAAAAACGTTCGCCGATAAATTTTGACAGTATTCTGTCCATTGCATTGCAATAATACCGGACCATATATTAGAGGTATACGAGGAGAAAGGGGGTGATGGGGGGAGTTGGAGTATCGAGGGGTGCATTCGGGGCGTTGGAGGGGCAGAACACCCTCTCCCTCCCCCTGCACCAGTGCTTTCGTATAGTTTGCACGGTAACATATTACGAATTAATACCAACTGCTACAGTGAAATATTACTGCAAAATACTGACCGTTATTTCGTTTCTACCTCCCTCTCTTGCTCAATGGCCCCTGCAACGTGCAAATTGTTATTATACCTTCGCGTTATACTTCTTGCGAATTTATATTCGATGCGCTTCTCCTACCCCCTTCTCTTGCGCACTCCCTCTCACTTGCCGTCGGGGCCCAAATGGTGAAAAATCGGCCATGTAATCCACGAAATGAAGTATATTTGCGGTTGCCTCAAACATGAAACACCTCCGTTTCCCTTGAATATCTAATAACAAAAAAATGTATGATAATAAAATTTAAAAATCCGCTCCAAACAAAATGGTATATAAAAAATAACATATAAAAATTAACATATTCAATACAGCCTTTTTTCGAACTGCTTTTTTAATTTTGAGATCAAATTAACCCGTGACGGAAATAAAATATTTGCAAAAAGAAAATGTTGGAAAGATATTAAATTAAATTTAATTTGACGTGCTCATATAATTAATATGATTGATTGAAAATTCATACACGTGACAGCTATATTTTTCATTCCATGCAGCATACGTTGTTTTCCATTTAGGAGACTCATTAGAATTTCCTCTTCGGTCGAGAATTTAAAAAGTGGCGTAAGTATGTTTCAACACTTAGATATTTTATATTTCATGCACCTAACTATTATATCGTGTACAAAGCGTAGTCACGTCCCTCATTAAAAATGCTTTCAGTAACGCTCAGGCTTTTTGGTCGGGGCGTCGTGAAAAGCAAGCGTTGTATTACAAAACGCCTACCCCCTACCACCCCCTCTACTCTTTTGTTTATGAATTCGTAATCGTGTTTATACCACGCAGGTAGCCTGCAACCGCTCGCGATACAATAAGCCTATAATTATTTGTCCAGAGTACTGAGCGCTTTCGCAAGCAACGCCTTTTATCGCACCTCCGTACAATCAGATTTTCGAAGCACCGAGAAGGTTTCCACTTTTACTCCGGGGCAAATTATGATCGTATAGTAGATTTTAAAAAATGCTGTATTATGGTCAGTAAAAGCATTTAATGAATTTCATTTTTCTAATTGAGTAATTTAGGTAAAAAAATTATTAAGACAGGCCGATTTCTGCAAAGTTATTTTAGGTCTCGATTAAAAATATTTTCTGACCCCTGTCTTTAATGTAGCTACAACTTTGACAAAAATATAATTTTTTTCTCGTTTCTAGCGAAATCGATACATCAAGACCCGAGCAACATGTCTATGGAGGAGCCGTAACGATCCGCTGACTAGTTTAAAATTTACCGACTTTTGAGGCAAAAGAAAATTTGATAAATCGTTAAATTTAACCATTCGATGCCGCCAGACTCGCGTGTTTCATCTTCCGTCTTTAATTGTATCGACTTCTCTGAACTATAAATCCATGAGTGATATTTGGTGTGAAATTCGACGCCATTTCAATATAACCCAAACCGGTTGATTATTATCTCCATCAAGCTGATTAACCATCGGGCTTCGCGTAGAAAAGCGACCAGCGACGCGGTAAAACCCGCTGAAAGTTTAATTTTACCGCGGCGCTATACACACCCGATTGCTACGTCAAACAGCACGGCGCAGCGCGGAGAGAGCTTTTTTTGCATCACGGCAATTTCACTGGCATTAAATTATCACCATTGCCTAAGAGTGTCATCTGCCAATTAGAACCGGACAACTATTGTCGGCTGCGACATTAAAGCCCCATGTGCAATCTGGCAAAATGGGCTCATTGATCATTGAAAAGAGGATCGTAAAAAAAAAAAACTGCCACTTACGTCATTACATTTCGATAGATCATTGGAAGCAATCGAAATTCATTTTTATTTGGTTTTTTTGTTTGTATTTTTAGCTTTTCCAATAATAATTTCTTTTTTTCGACCATTTAATGGTCCAATAAATCAGGAGGTAAGAAATACATATTTTCGCTTATTTTTCGTACAAAATGGATGCGACACATTTTTATAGATAAAAAGATGTATAATTACTTTTAAAAATAACTCCGCTGCTTCCAGCTGGGTTAACCGGAAGCAATAAATAAAAGTCACTTTGCCGTATCACCTATGTAACCCCCTCCTTTCTCCCCATCTGAGCCATACCTACCTCATACTCCAGACTACGCTTACGAAGTACTTTGCGAATAAAAATTGATCCAGCACCGAGGCGGCACATGCATTCGTAAGCGGCATGCACTTTTGGGAGTTCCCGTCGGGCTAAACGGGACCCAAGCCACTTTGCGGTGTTCCAGCGAACACGAAACGCGCTTTGGAATTTCTCTGTCTCTCTCCTGGCCCCCTCCCCCTTTTCCTCCTCCTCGCTCTTCACGGTTCGCGTACACTTTTGCATAGACCGTTAACGATAAGCGGGAAAATTTTTGCTGAATATTCCACTCTTTTTTTATGAACAGTTTATTAGAACCCCCTTCGTCTGTTATTATGGCCGGCGATGAAAAAGGGCTGATTGATTATCGCGATTAATTATTCCGTTATGGACGTCGATTAAAATTTATGCGCTACATGGTCAGATAAAATTGAACGGTTGTAAAATCGTGCCGTATAAAATTCGACAATTTTAATTGATTTTTGTTTTTATTATTAACCGTGCAAGGACACCCTTTTGCGAAACCTGGCAATTTCATGAGTACATTTAATTACCACATGTTTCTTTTCGTATGTTACATTTCGTAAAACTTCCATTTCCACTGTAATTTTATTATTCATATTACTAGAATGCTGTTTATTTATCGTCTGATAATGGCAATTTCTCGATGCGTGCCGATGGACTTGTTAATACATTATGCAATGATACAAATTAAAATTAGACCGTTACTTGCGTGACGATGATGACTTGTGACGTAAAAGTGGAGAAAATAGATAATGTTTGCAATACGATGTTATTGAAAAAAATTACCATGAAAAACAAATGTATATCGAAATTGTTTTTACAAAGAGCCACCGCATATTGTGTGACTTATCAACGACCGAATGATTAATTTTTCAAAAAAGCACCATAAAAAATTTCATATTCGAAACCCCACTGTTGACGCTTTTAGTCGCATTTGCAATTTTCATCGAAACTCCGCTCGTACGAATCGAGCATTTTGTGTTTTTTATTTCGAACTCTTTAATTATTAACGGTCATCAAGCGTACCGTTCGGAATCGCGTCGCGATGCTAATTCGTGACGCACGATTGCTAAAAAAAAAGAGTAAAAAAACATCAGAGCAGAAAGGGTTTTGAAGAGAAAAAAGGAGAGGGAGCGAGTGACATTCATTCAGAGTCCATAGCGTTAGCGTATTTACCGATTTTTTATTTTCGCCCATCGACGACCCCCTCTCCCCCTACTCCGGATGTGGACATTTGTAATTACAGGAATGCATAGCAGCAATTGGCTTCCTCTCGTCGCGGTTTTTATGCGCCATTTGGAGGGCGATCATTTTTTTTTTATTTTTGTTTTTTCATTTTTTCACCAAATGAAGCGACAAGTCCGCGTTTCACCGCTCGCTACCCCTTCCTACACGAACATGACTGTTGATATTCGTTATTAATTTTTAATCGCCATTTCGGCCACTACCCACATTTCTTTAGCCCCCTAAAAAAATCAATCCATTCTGGGGGTATCGACAATTACCAGACTCTCTGCCAGAGGAATTGTTTAGAGTTCCTACTCAATGATTCAATTCCTCAAGAAAATCGGCGTCCAATTTTTCGTCGCTTTTAACCCGCTCTCTTTCTAGTCCGTTAAATGTTTGCATACCAAGAAAAACATGACATATTCCTAACGCTTGCAGATTTTTTTAAAATCATAATGCGGACACACATTTTGGTTTTAAGAAAACAAAAATAAAAATCTGTAAAAAAAAATCATCTAATCTTGCATTGAAAAAGAATTCCGTATGGGTGTATGTACCTGTGTGTGTACGTGTGAGGCGGAACTCGATTATTTGTCAGTCGAATCAAAACGAAATCAAGCGAGCAAGATAAACGCGCCTTTACCATCCCCTGGCACCCTTTACCCCGCGACTCCATGCATATTAATTTTAAGCCGTGAAAAAGCAAGCGGTTCGAGCGCAAACAGTCAGCAGCAGCAGGAGTAGCAACTGCAGTAGGCCGACGCGTTCGAGCATTCAACGATTATTTTTCGATCGTCGAGAATCCGATATAAAAACAGCGGGCAATTACAAATTAATGCCGCGGCTGCGTGGCGGATCGTCGGATATAGAGGCTTTTGCTATATATACATACATATATGTATGTATATACACACATATCGAGAGGGGGCCGGAAGTGTTAGCCGAAATAAAAGCTCGGAGTCGACGCTCCCCCCCGTGCTGATCTACGAAAAAACAACAGCAACAACAACAAGTGGGGAGTGACGAACAGTGACAAAAAAAATTGAACCGAAAAATAAAACGTGTGAATCGCGACGGTTGCCGCTCGGCAATATTTAAATGTATAACAACAAAACTGGGCGATGAAGTAGAGACCAAAAAAAAATTGAAAAATGCAAAACGTTTCGATGGTTGCGAAAAGTTAAGTTCGCAGAATTTCCAGTGAAACGACGTGAGTAAATTCTTGCGAAAAGCGAATTTCACTGTCGATCGAGCGATAAACTCCCTCGCGGAAATTCGTGTGCCATTGGCTCGATCGGTCGCTGCAGGTGGCTGCTCAACGCCGGAGGAAGTCGAGTTATTTTCGGGCATTGAACACGAAATTGCGTGTGTAAAATCGTACGGACGGAGAGCTATGAGATTATAGACAAGCTGTACGACGACGAAAGTTGATCCAGCACCGACGAATTTCTATCGGCTAAATCATTCGTGCGATTTCAATGGTTTCAGTATGTTAACGTCATCGACGAAACAGTAAAATTTTTTCGTTTCTACACATTCATTTATCAGTAAATTTCGGTCGTCGATTTACAAAAAAAAAATGTAACTCAGAAGAAGTAACTAATCCGTGAAAAATGCGTGTACATTTAACAAACATTTTTTGGCCACGAAGAGCTCCAATTTCGTTTTTTCAATAAACCATATTGCCTAAAAAAGATGGTGAAGTTAACGAAAAAAAAAAGAAAAAACATGGACTTTTTTGGGCAATAAATGTCAAGTTTGGATACCTATATATATGAACGTACGTGCCGTACATCTTACGTTTCGCGTTCTCATCCCTCTTCGCCAATCTCCGACCACCTCCAGCCCTGTCGTTCGGTCCCCTTCCACTCCTTCCGTCACTCGTGAGGGCGCGACCCTCGAAAGAAAGTTAGCACGCTCGAACTGTATAGTACACGGGCATCCACAGCGCATCGCCTTCTCCCGAGGTAGTTTCTTTGAAGCCTGCGACGATGACGACGACGACGACGTCGTTCACGAAAGTGTGTGTCGGTGATGCCGGCACTTGGGGGTTGTTGCAGAGGCCACCGCTGCGACTGCTCCTCCTGGTGGATGCCGAGTTTTCGGGGCGGTGGTGTGGGTGGGGGTGAGGGGGCGCAGAGGTTGCGCACATCAAAGGCCGAAATACTTGAAGCTACGAGAGATTCCGTCCCATCCCCCCAAGCCTCACATCTACACTTACCTGACCCTTTCACTCTGTTCTTCCCGCCACGTTTCACTACCCTTTCTCTGCTCCATACCCCTTTACTTGCATTCGCCCTTTTCTCCGTCTCTTTTAGTTCGCCTTTGCTATTACTTTTTTCTTCTTATTATTTTTTTCTCCTCCTTTTTTTCACTTGAGTCGACCGATGACCTCCGCTGTATTGTCCGCTCTCGACCGAAATTGGGCTCATTTTTTTGCATGCACCGGAAAAAGCCTCTCAACCCCCTTCGCGAAATCGTCCCGCTTCGCCATCGTCGAGAAGAAATCCGGGGAGAAGAAAAATCTTTCCTCTGTTTCTTTTCTTTTTTATCTTTCCGTTCTCTGCTCGCTCTTTTATTTCTCCACCTCCCCTCTATCGACTGCTTCTTTTAGCGCCCTCATCGGCTCTCCAACCTCAACGGCCGCGAGTATTGCCTGCCGTTTACCTTCCTCACCATTGAATCAAAAGCTCAGCCTCATCAGTGATATCTTCCATTGTTCTATTGGTATATTTAAAAAATGCTCGGTTAATTACATTTTTTTACCTGATATCCATAAATTCTCAAACTATCTTGCCACTTCCTATTTTTCTCTGGCACTTTTATTTTTCGAGGGGAAGAGTAAGAGACCGGGGAGTTCGGGAGGGTGAGCGAAGAATGAAAAAGTGTACAGGGATGTGTTTTGCTGTCGAGAGTTTCCAACCGCAACGAAATACTTGTCCATTAGGAGTTTGCGAGCAAGAATACCAACTATCAGCGAGGCGTGCCAGTGTGAGTGCGTCGCATTCAGAGAATCTTAGTCTGTGCATGTGGTGTACACGGGCGGGGTGGGTAGTGCGCGAGGTCGTGTATTTCGTGTATGTTCGTGGCTGCCGCGCGCGAAAGGGGTTGAGGTTTTGTGGAGAAACGAGAAAGAGGGGCATCTTCCGCGATCAATGTAGCGGGGTGTCTGAGAATGCCACTTAGTTATTGTCTGAGCCGTCCCTTCTTCCTCCCTTCCTCGATTTTCCTACATTCTATACGTTCACTCGCTCTCTTGGCTCCGCCAGACGCGTTTCACATCCCCGCAGCGAAGTTTCCGGAGCGTGGCGACGCTCCCTGCACTCGTAACGTTCTGTCTTGCAAATCCGGAAATTTCTTTTCTCTTCAGCAAATCCATATAAATGTTTCCCCTTTTTTTTAATGTCTTATGCTAATGTCATATTTGATTCGAGTCATCAAAAATGTTCTTCGGCAATGTCGCTCGACTGTTTCGATAAATTCCTCGTCGTGGATCTTTTTTTTTAGATAGCAACTGATAACTTCGTTTAAAAGTCGGAGATTTAAAAAAAAAAACCACGGAAGACAGAATTGGAAAGCAGTAATGGGTTTTTTCATTAACGTTTCCACTTTTCCGTCTATGAATTGGCTGAAAATCGTGTTGGAAAATCGAGCGAGTTAGGATGGGATGAAGATGAGTCTTAACTTAGTTGTCCCCAGGTCGATTTTCATAGTTGAAAAAAAGAATATTGATGAGTTATCAAGAGCAGAGGGCATTTAGTGAGCCGAGACTCATTTCCTCTTTATCCGCCGTTCGTCCAACGTGGTCCCTCACTCCCGCCCTTTTCCCCGTCCTCATCTCTTCCATCCTTTCACACTTCTACTTCGTCGTCGATTACGATATTCTCGAAGCTTCAACCCCTTCCGTGTTCCAATTAAACGGAAGCTTCTGCTTCCTGACGATTCACCGGTCGCCACCCCGAGGGACCGCACCGAGCAATTGGCAGATTTTCTTCAGAATCAGACGGCACCTGGGGAGCTACATTTATTATTACACTCGCCTATCGAATTAATTCAATAAATTATTAATCCCTCGTTCCCGATTCGTTTATAGAACTGCTTCGGAAAGTCATCGTCAAAACCTATTATATTTGAGTTATTTGAAGATGGTTATTTCAGCGGATACAGGGATCAATTAAGAGGCTTCGAATTGCCCGAGGAGATTCTCAAATAGTTCGAGAGCTAAAACAATCTGTTTAAGCTTTGTCAGTCAAATTTTGCTGTGCAAAAAGGCATACGTTCAGTGGAGATAATTATTTTTAAAACGTTATGAACTCTAGGTGAAGATGAACCTGTCGTACTGGTGGATTTTTCACGTTTCACCAATTTTAAAAAATACCCAAGTTTCTAGAGTCTGTCATTGGCTCATTATTGGCTACATAAGGTTGATACCTCAGCACACACGTGCTTCATCCTAGCGTATCGATTTCACTACAAACAAGCAAAAAAAGATTTATTTTTGCCCGAGTAACACGAAGATGAAGACGAAGGGTGTGCTGAGCCACACGCGCCGCGTTAGATAGCTGCAAAGGGGTGTCTATTTTGTAATTCCATAACTGTAAAACGAATCAATTTATTCTTTACCACATATCAAGAGGACAACATCTATCCCCCTAAAAATCGGAACCTCGTCGCACCCCGTTAGCTTCTTCATAATTTCTCACCTATGAACAATTACCATATCCAATCCAGAATTCCAACCGCCATTCATCTTCCACACCCCTCTATTTTTTCCAACAGTCCGTGTTACCCAATCCCCCGAATATCGTTCATTCATTACATGTATCCCATATCTTCCCAATACCAACAATCTATAATTAGCACCGCAGAGTCTCCGCACACGAATACGAATAGCATTTAACGTTATACGAGGACGCCGCCTCTGGCTCTCGTTGTTGGTCCCTGGTATGCTGTGTTAAACAGCCCTTTGAGGCCTACCTTTCGCGTATTACCAAAGGGCCCCGGGAGGTCGGTTCGCCGATTATACCATCCGAGGTGTGCTCCTATATCCTCCATCCCCATATCTTCTCTTCCCACAGTCATCCCTGCACATGACCCTCCCTCCCTTTCTCTCGCTTTCTACAAGCAGATAACACGGAGCGAGATCGAATCCCAAGCTCTCCCAACAAAGACAGCCATCGTCTACGACACACCTCCGACCCACACGAATGACGAAGACCGGAGCCCGGGGTGGAAGAGGGACATCGATGCCGGTCAAGCTGACGCCGACGCCGACGCCGCTTTCCTAGCCTGGCTCGCACAGATACTGCACGCTAATGCGCCGGAATAGATTAATTCTGACCAATAGGCAACGACGATCGAACGGGGCCCGGAGCACATTACTCAATTATTTACGCTTCATTAAGTATATATCCAATGCCACCGAGTGTAGCAGGCACCACCAGCGCAGCGGTAGCGGCAACGGCTGCTTAACAGGGGCGGGGGGGAGGGGTGGGTTTGGCCTGGCCTGGCCTGTCCAGAGTTTCGCGGGGCACGGCAAGGGGGTGCGCGCTCTTGTATGCGCTTCTCCTATACCCTCCTCTGCCTTTCCTCCTGCAGCCCCCGTAAGTTCTATCCCTAGCTCGCTTCGTATACACGTATGTACACCGGGTAACTCTGTACATAATGTATGGCGAGCGTGTTGGCAGGGTAAGCGACCATCCCCCCCCCCCCTCCGACGGCGTCCGAACTCCGGGGGAGGATGATGAAGGGGCGAAGGGGGGGAGAGAGACGGGCTAAGGGGTGGTCTAACTTAATTATTCGAGAAATTCAGCGATCCATTCCTGAACCCTCTCCACCAAGCCTCATCCCTCGTCCGCGTGCTTCGCTACCTCATCTATAGGATGCAAAGAGGTAGAGAGGGGGGGTTTGTTATATCTGTATACAATATGTATGTGCCTCAGCTTCCGAAACCTACTTCACCGAGGAAGTACGCCTATACCGGGGCCGGTGGTGCTGCTCGCATTCCCGTCGGCTCTGCAGACACACACACACACGAGCCGGTCGACGTTACCACCGGAGTGGAGAGATGAGAGGAATCGATTTCTACGTATGAACTTCTGGATTCCATGTCTTTGTGCCGTACGCCTGTCGCTGCATAGGTGTGATTCTTGTCTTATTCTATTGTTTTTGGATTTTTTTCAGAGAAAAAATAGTGGGGCTGTATTAGGTGTTCAAATACGAACAAACTTTGTCTTTGGATTTTTTTCGTGAGGTGCCTAGTTTGGAAGTTACAAGCGAATTAAGTTTACATTCAATAAAGCTAAGACGCGACGCTGGCGCTGTCTAGCGACGGGTCTCATTGGCTGAAACTTCAATCGCTCGTAACTCGAGAACCAAGCACCCGACGAAGTTTTAGCAAAACGGAAGATCTAACGATCCGAGAAAGAGTTTTCGAAGCCTTCGACTTCGATGATTTATATTGTCCCAACCAATCATCTCAAACGCTATCCCTTGGCGTTATAAATAATCCCTACACAGGCGCTTATGAAAATATAAATATGCATTACCTCGAATTAATTGCTTCACTGATCGGTCCCGGGAAGTGGTAAATAATTGTGCTCGAGGATGGATCGATATAATCTGCACAGCGGTAACACTTTGAAACTACCAAGTCAGAGGTACCAAAAAAAAAACGTAGTCTGTATCATGGAAGATAGCAAGCCCGTATGTGTGCAACGCCCAGACGCATATAAGATGCACGATATCCCACCTCCCCCCCTTCTCTTCGTCTCGACTTTAATTATCATCGGCCATAGAATTGTTTTATATGCCAGGAAGCACTTAAATAATATTTCACCGACTCGAAGATACAGTCGGACGGCGGCGTTGATGGGAACCTGAATTCTATACACACATTTATATATATCTATACATATATTGCATCCACATAAAACAAGGTACTTGGCGAGCAGTTGAAGGTACACAGTCCGTTCGGGCAAACCTCGAATGCCCCACACACGATCGACTCCACCGATAAGGACGCTCGACGCCCTCTTAGGTGGGCGGAATTCGTTTATATCGCGAGCCCGGAAGGCTAAAACAATATGCTGCTTCTGCTTCTGCTTCTGCCGGTTGGTTAAAATGCTAAGAGATGGAAAATTGTGGTGCGTTACGCCGCGAGGATGAAGATTTACAGCTGCGTGATCTAACGATCGAGACGCGATTTTACTCGACCGCCGATTTTACCAACATTCCCATCGAGCATACACACAGTCGGAGTACAAACACGGTGTGTCATATCGACGCTCGATATAAATATAAGGAGGTAATTATTCGAGGAAAAAAATACACTGCAAGTGTTTGTTGTGGGATTACATTAAAAAATTAAGTGGCACGGTGTGAGGTTCGCGATTCAAAGAGCGAGACTAACTATTTCTTTTTAATTTAATAAGACGTCGATATTAATATGGATATGCATGCAGAGGTTGGATTACAACATAGCATGTTTTTATTGCCAAGGAGGATTAATTGCCGGGAATTATGGCGCGAACGTGACTCTAACATGCACGGAGCTGATTTTTTGTTATTTATAATTATAAAATTATACATTATTGTTATTAAAAAATTTATAGGCAGATAAAGACCACCGTTCGTTTGCACAATGCAAATTTGTTTTAAGTCCAATATAAAATTGTCGGGTTATGCTGGTTGGGTAAAAAAATTATAGACGATGGGTGGATGAAAGATGACTGCTGAGCTCTTCGAAGAATTGTAGCTGCACTGGTATTTTCTTAAAAAAAAAACGCAACGAAACAAAACAAAAGAGGTAACGTAACAAAAGAACGAGGCTGAAGTTACAATTCTTGGATACGTGGGAGGATAGCGTGAAGACTGTTCGAAGAGGAGGAAATGAACGATTAGGAGAACGATCGAGCCATCTCTCGGTGTCTCAGCGTGATAATTATATTTATCTCTAACTGCGCATCTCTCGGTGTGTACAGTATGCTGATGCAGTATCTCTCATGCACAGTGGCCGGGTAGTGTTTATGTGTGCTCTCATTCATGATATCGTTGCGTATATAAATTCTTCGCAAATTTAAATTTTATTTACACATAAAAAAAAAAGTATTTAACGAAATTTCAATTAAAAAATTATAGTTCGAAAGTCCAAGTGTCGAACTTAGACGTTCGAATTGTCATTCCCGATTGTACGATCCAGCGATTTATTCCAAGCCTCGACCACAAATCCCCGGTCGTCGAATCCTGCTCCGGAGCTTTGGCCGCTAATTTCGTCGGTAGACTAAACAGAGCGCAATTAAAATAATTAATCTCGACCCGGCCGGGCAACCGATCCGTAAGTTTCTCTCCATTGTCGGTTTGTTCACTCTCATGATCTTCACTTTCCCTTTTCGATCTCCGCATCTTACGTCACAGAATTAATCTTAAAACAGCACATAAAAACAATAACCCAGGTGATATTTAACCACCGGCACAGCTACGGGACCGCAGATGGTCTTGTACTGGCCCAGCGCTCAACCGGCATCCGCTCGACACCAGCATCGAGTCGAACCTATCATATCGACTCGACGAGATTTCTTTATCCCCGTGCCTGTGTCGGGCACAATATTGGACCCTGTGCATTGTTCCATAGATCGATGGTCTGCGAATATTATTCGAAGACCATGAATCTGCCAATCAGAATCCCACCTGGGAACTTTTTTATGCTTTGATTTCGTTCTTTTTATCTCCAAGCTTAAAATTTGCATATTAACTTTTGACCTATGAAGAAGCTAGATATTGTTATTTATTTATGAATTTCTATGCCTATTTTTACGGACATATTATCATTATTATTATTTACATCAGTACGTTTTTATGGGTATAGAGTTGAACGTTCTATAAGTAAGCGGGCGCATAGGGCAGCGGGAAACAATCACATTTTCAAAGGGAGCGAGGTATAAGTTCACCTAACGCGCACCTACATGCGTCTCTCATGATTCAGTCGGATGCTATACATAGCCGTCTGGTGGCCGAACCCTCTCGACCCATGGCTATATTCAATCATAAAGTGCATTGCCTTTCTCCCTCCTTTATAACATGAGTATAGTCCGACAATCTCAAACTGGAGACACCGCCGTGTCACGAACGATTTAGAGCTCTGTTACCAGGCACACGGATTATACTTCGGATTTGAAGATTTTTTTTTATCATTGTTAACACTTTATAATATGAATCTGAAAGTGAGAAGTCCTTTAAGTTTTGTCTGCCAAACGAGCGGTTTAAAAATTTCAAATCGTTGCTCAGTTTTGGTACCTAAAAGGCTAAAGCTACTGTAAAAGTTTTTTTCTCGATTTACTCAGCTTCGTGCTAGGTGGCACGTAGACCTTATTGCCAGAAGAACATGGCGAGTGTGCGAAAGCTATAAAGACATGAAAGAGGAAAAGGGTGAACAACCCTCAGCGGACTGCCATTGGCAGCCCAAGCAGGCCTGCAATATTAATGCAGATCGTGCCAAGTTTATTGACTCGGAACCGGCGCTCAGACCGTTCCACCCTCCATTTATTGAAACTTTCGCGGGTTCAATAAACCGTTCTCATCAAGTTTGTCCGTCCACCGGCCGCATCTGAGTTATCAAAACAAAAATCAAATTTATTCCAACTAATCAGACTGAAACAAAATAATTGTCAAACATCAAAAGTGTTTAAAAATCAAATATTACCGCACGTCTGTCCCAAAAAAAAAAAAAAACTGAGTGCAGTGTCTGACTGAGTGCATCTGAGTTATCAAAACAAAAATCAAATTTATTCCAACTGATCAGACTGAAAAAAATCATTGTCAAACATCAAAAGTGTTTAAATATCAAATATTACCGCACGTCTGTCCCAAAAAAAGAAAATTGAGTGCAAAAGATGTTCAGGTATGCCAAGAATCGGTTGATATTTTCTTTTTCACCATCCGATTGCATTCCGGTCCGAAAAAAAATATTCGCCTACCGATCTGTCACAGGACTCGAAGCTTTTTTTCCACAAAACCTGCACGTGCTTCACTCTTTTTATTATTACTGTTTTTATTTTGTTTTCATTTTTTTTTTCTTTTTGCAACACACGGCGAATCAAAGGCCTCGTGAACCGACAATTGCTGGTATTCGAACGAAATCCAATAAAATATAGAAAGAGCGAATGGCGGGAGATGGAGGGAAAGAGAGAGATGAATCCAAACGTCGAGGCCGTTCGCGCGTCGGGAACGGATAGTCATAGGAAAAGAGACGAAACGAGCGAGATAGAAAAGGGCGAAAAGGGCATGAGCGAGTACCCAACTGGTGGAAAACTTTTGATTGGGAAACTCGTCAAACGCTCAAACCACGAGCCTTTATGTCCGAGAGAATTTTTTAGTTTTTTTTATCAATATAAATGTACATATAGATCCACACATCTATCTATTTTTCTGTAGGAGAGTAGTAACCATTCCCTCGATCATACCACTGGCGGCGCACCATGGAAACACGGCGCTTCCGTGTCTTCCAAACGATTTCTTTTTCACCTTATTTGCTTTCGATAACCATGTTTGTATGAGAAACAGAATCGTGGTCAGAATAAAATTTTTAAAAAACCTGCGCGGAGAGCCGTACATGAAAAATATTGGTTCTGCGTTGATTGCCATTTTTTTCGGAAACCCAACTGAAACAAATCTCGAGATAAATTTGAAAAAATTCTCGAAGAAAGGTATTGACCGACTGAGTGTGTCGTGCAAGTTTCGTAACGATTCGTCGAGGCGTTCAACGGCTACGGTACTTCGATGGGACAAGTCGAAATGTGCTCTAGCAGATCAGACGCTCCGATCTCGATTCAGGCGCCACCTGAAGATTTTTTAAAAATTATTTTCTTAATCTTCAAAACTTGAAGAACGAGAGTTGGTCGGAGAAACGTTTCGTACACAACTCGTTGGTTATCGTTCGTTCGCTAACTCGCTCGCTATTATAACGAGAAAGCGCGGTTTGAAATTACTCACGGATTATTTCTGTCCGAGACCGCGTGTTCCAGCAGCCACGCCGAGGCCCCTCCTTCCCTTCCTCGGCCGCTATTCTCTGCGGCAATGCAGCGAATATAATGCCCTCATGCAATAACTAAACATTTTACGATCTCCCAGGGCCATGCAGCGCCGACTCCGCGTCGTCGTCGACGTCCCGAGCGCGACACGGCCAAGAACGTCGCGATGACGGCGCCCCGTTGTAAATCTACCTCGGGGTCGCATTAAAAACAGCATCGCGTTCAAGAAAATAATTAAAAATATAAATAAATCGTAATTTAAATTTGCCGGCAGGGTAGATGGAACTCGCTGATGTCGTTGGCACGGGGAGAGCGGGGCAAAACGGGGTAGCTGAGAAACGGCGTACCCAATTTCGCCCCGGTCAACCCTACCTTATATCTTTCTCGGCCCATTTTTATTTTTAGCTTGAAAAAATTGTCCTCCTGTTATTGTCCGATGATTTTCTAATCTACTTATAATTATCCTGCTAACAACAATGCTTTACACTTAAAAAAAAATAATCATAAAAAAATCTTATATAGTAAAGCAATAAAAAATCTAAATTTATCCTGCAAACATTTCGAGAATAAAGGCTCCTATAAATTTGCCCCAGCAGCTAGCGCGGTCCTCATTTATCACGCACAGCGCAACGCGGGTACCTTCGAAAGATCGAGTATTTTTCTTCGCTGTCCGAAAACGTCGAGGGAAACAGCGCGGCGCACGTAGATCCATGAATATAATATTCGTCCTTGTGTAATGCGCAACACTGTTACGAAGAATTTTCATGAATCCCATGTGCATGCATCGAGTGTTGAAATTTTTGCATATACACTTTTAGTACACAGGTGTGTAGAGTTAGATACACGCTCGGAGATCTATAGCGTGGTATCTGCACCCTGAAATATTTTCCGTGCTCGGAGTCGCGGGAGGGGGCGGAGGGGGGAGTTGAGGGGAGATCGCGAACGATATTTCATTCGATATTGCACTCCGGCATTATTTCTCTATTTCGGACTCTGCCTCCGCCCTCTTTTACTTCTTTCTCAATTTCACCTTCGCGTTACTACCACTTTCTTGCTCGCTTTTTACCCTTCATTTTTATTTCCTTCCCCCCCCCCCTTTCTCTCGCGTTCTCCACCTTCCTCCACTCTGCTGCGTCCCGAGAATAAATTGTTTAATTTATATTAAAAATAAATAGAGCTCGCTCCTGCAGGGTCGAGCTCGCCGACGGGACCAGAAATATTACTTTTAATATTAGCATTCTCGTTCTCCTACAGTTTCTTCCATCTACCTTCCCGCTTCCTCTAACATCCTTCCTATTCCGTTATTGCCTGTGCTTTCCTTTTTTTCGTAACTCCGTTTTACATAGTTCTTCAATTTTTTTCGTTTATTTTGACTAACGGAACGTATCGCTGGATTGCATTTTTTTTCTCTGTGCGTCAAGGTAAGAGAGAAAAATCGTTTATGCAATTTATTTGCAGAGAAAGGTTGCGTTGATTTAAAAAAATTAAACATTAATTTTAAAAAATAATCGTCAAACCTTTTTCTATTATGTACCTGGATAGAATGATCTATATTTCAGACAGAAAAGAATTGGATTATAAGTATCCATATCGTTACTACAAAATACAAACCACATGATTTAATAATTCAGTGTAATCACGAATCGACGACGACAAAAATTCACCCGGTCGGTTTGGCAAGGGTTAATCCGTCACAGTTGTCATGAATTCTCGAGAACCCGTCGCGCATAAGATATTATGGAGGGAGGCGGAGGATAAGTAGAAGGAGTAAAAGGTGCCGGCGAGGGAAGGGAAGAAGGGTAACGGAGCGGTACCGGGATCGTCCTGAAGGTTATTTATCTTCTCTTAAGGCAGTGTCAATATTTAAGGTAGGGGCGTGTGCACGCACGTATCTCGAGTCGAGTTTCCACGGAGCAAGTCGTGTATTAGAGCCGGAGAGGGAAAGGACTCTTCGTACATACTATAATGTGCACATGTATTCGCATCGACGGTCCAACGCCAGAAGGACGCATAGGCTACGCTTGTACACAGTCTATATGGCGTTTTGGTATTAAGCCATCGACATATAAGATAATGTGTACATCACGTTCGCCTGTGTATGTGCATTAGATCGAGGGTGCGCCCTTCCGATCGTTACATTATAATTTTTTTTAACCACATATAATTCATTGAACTAGGCTTACGTAATAAATAAATTAACCCTCAATCATCCAAGAACATAGAATATTTTATTTACAAATATAAACATTTATTTACTTCCATTAATTCCAGAGAATCTAAAAAAATGTTAGCAACCTTTCCTTCATCGAGGTACAACTTTGCCCGGAGTGAATATTTCTTGGCTTGTTTGTAGTGAAATCGATACGACAGAGTATGATCGACATATCCGTTGATGCACGATGCCGATATAGTCGATGGTGGAAGAGTTCCACGCAGATACAAAAATTGCTTCATGTACAGTTGTCCCATCTGAAGCTTTATAGAGTTAGTAGGCGTTGATTAATGGAATATGAAAAAAAATGCCTGATTATAATTATTATTAGAATCCAATAAATTTGTCCAATAATACGACACATCGTTGCTACAGTCGCGCGGTCGTATAAAGTTTTCTACTCCGCAGCTACAGATATCAGTTAATAATTGGCGTGTGACGCATGACGAGATAAAAATAGAGAAAAGTTGACGGCATTATTTATTTTCAGGAGTATTTTCGTTTGACTTCAGGATGGTGGCAGTGATGACGTTAGTTCAAGCCACTTTTGGATGATTCATGACTGATGTTACAGTGACTCGATATTGGGGCTGTGTGAGTGTGTGTATATAAACATGTATCTGTGTACATCAGAGCTTTTGGACACCTTCGGACAGAGAATATCTGAATAGTAACGACTTATTTTTGCCACGTGACGTTTTGTTCAAGTAGGCCAAGGGTCACATGGATCCTTCCATCGCTGTAGGATGGAAGGAAATAATGAAAAGCCAGAGGGGGTGTTCCCCGCCGATGTCGGATAGAAACGTCGACCGACAGCAAGTTTCGATAGAGATTTTTTTTCAATAAAAATTCTGATTCACGGTATTTCTCCGAAATCGCTTAATCGAATAAATTTCTTTTCCTTCAGCAATCCAACTTTTAATATTCGTAATTGCATTCAATTACACTTTGTTAATCTCCATAATTTCTGTCTGTAATATAATCAACGATTTTTCATTAAACCCCATCAAGTAAAATAATTCACAGAATTCATTCAGTTTCTACTGTACGTGTCGGAGCACTGAAAAATTCCATGGAAAAAATAAACCGCCCGATTGATAAAAGTCACGAAATAAATATCTCAAAATAATTCCCGAACCATCGAACGTACAAAAAAAACTTAAGAACACACAGATCAAATTATCGGTTAAAATTTTTAACGATTTTTTTTTTTTTTCACTTGCTCTGGATCGAATCAGAGATACAGCAGTTTTATTTTTTCTAATTTTGACCGATCATCCTCCACTATCCCTATAGTTTTTTTCTTCAATAGAACTTCCCTATGGAGACGCGTCGTCGTCGCTCGAATTAAAAGAGAAACCCCAGACAACCCTCGCCGAAGCAGCCATGAATTTTTATCTCGTGACAAGTCTCTCGCTCATTTCACCCTCGTCGTCCTCGAGATATGCATACCCCACTTCATACATGCTGTACTATATACATGAATGCACACTGCACACCCTACCTGCCACCCGCGCCGTTACCACTATCTCCGTCACAGACACACTCAGACACAGACTGTATAGCGGGAAAACCCGTCGTTGCTCAACGGCCGGCTACCAGCCGTTGGTTTAATAAGGAGCTATCTATAGTCCAGCATTATGTTACCTCGATACATCCATGAGATGAGACGATGCAATATTAACACGGCTCGTGAAATATTCGTAGACGCCTTGCCATTCATCTACCTCGCTATCGTTTCTCCTTCGTTCTCTCACTCTCTTAACTCTTCTTCCTATTTCCCTTCTTCTCTCACCCTCTCGCCGCTTCCTCTTTACTTCACGATATGTATATATACATATATATATATAAGTATACTGTGCCATTGCTTCGTCCCCCTTTTCCTACTCTCGGTACTCGGTGCAAACCCGGAGGTCCCGCGGGCCCCCCCCCCCCCCCCCTCCCCCACCCACGCACGGCCGCCCCCCCCCCCCCCCCCCCCCCCCCCCCCCCCCCCCGCTGAACGAAGTGCATGACGGGGCGGTTGCCAGCAGCAGAAGCAGCATCCACAGCTTCAGCCACTGGAGCGTGGAGCAAAAGCACGCCGGACGGGGTGTTAACCTACATTTTACGTTAGATTCCGAAACGTCTTCTACGATTTATTAAGCGAGATGTATGTGGAGCTATGATAACCTCTGTGGGATGCTAAACCCCTGCCCCCCTCGAATTCAAGTTTATCATGCTAAAAATACATTCGAAATATCTTCAATTCGGCATTTCGCATATGATTGACATATCGAGGATATAAATTGCTGGAACTTCAATACAAATATTCGCAGAAATGTACTTCAAAATATGTCAAAGACAAGATATACGTTCGTAAATACTTTCCGGATTTAATTCGGGTTAACATGGATGTTACCA
Source organism: Ichneumoninae sp. B BG-2022a (assembly GCA_030522725.1). NCBI lineage: Eukaryota > Metazoa > Arthropoda > Insecta > Hymenoptera > Ichneumonidae > Ichneumoninae sp. B BG-2022a. The sequence continues at coordinate 9,344 of JAPYZD010001223.1, read as the reverse complement.
TTTTTTAAATGTGGAATTGGCACGGTACAAATGAAATGCATTGAACGAACACGAGCGTGCATCGACGGGCTCGCAATCAAACTATCAGTAACGCGAAGGAAAGTGCAAGGGGGGGCGAGGGAGTAGGGGAGAGCAGACGTGGGTTGTTCGCAACGTACATACCGAGAGCGATTAATAATGGACGTACAAATAATTTTAGATCGATTCTCCAGGCACGCCCACGACGGTGCCCTCCTTTAACGAGAACATATATATACATGCGCATATATATATATATATACATATGCATCGCGGTATAATACGAGGCCCGATAATATACCCAGACAAGAGAATTTATGCGACGAATTTAGTCTAATAATACTATAGCCCCACGGTATAATATCGTACGTTACGATAGATCGTTACAGTGTTATACCGAGCGACGAAGAGATCGATCGATCGACGGCTAACAATTATCCATCTTCGATTTATTATCAAAACTTGCGGTATAATAGCTCATACCCGGCTTCGCTATGTACAACGGCGATTAATTTCTCGTTGTAATTATCGCTCGCTCATATCGAATCCCACCGTCCAACGGAAATTCAATTGATAGTACCTACGTAAGAGATAAATTGGTTTTATTTGTGTTATCTTATGGAGTGTATCGATATTTCATTAAGACCCCGTGGTATCGAGTATCGAATTTCAATTTAAGTTCTTTCGTACTCAAAGATACGCCTTTCTGATAAGCTTTAACAATTTTCCGTAAATTCAGTCTGTTCAGGTATTATTTTTTACCCGGGATAAAATTATTAATTTACTGCAGATAAAGGTATTTTTTTAAAGTCGCAAGAGAGGGTGGAAAAAGGGGAAAAAAATTCTGAATGAACGCGTACTGACCTATCGAAAAATGTTTTGCCATATCTTTCTAGCAAAGAGTTTTAGGTATTTACGTGGTACTTTGTAGTGATTTTTTTAGTAGTTCTGATGCTTTTCTCCTCTTTTGAGTGCGATCGATGTTTTGCAGGTTGCACGCTGATAGACAAAAACAGCGTCCTTCCGTCGTCTTCGTCTCTAGAAGTTGCTGCGGGCATCGGGAGCGGCGTAATCGTCCCGGCTTCCGCATGGATTGGATTAGAATAATTCCGGCGGGTCCAAAGTCGACGCGGATCGAATTAATTTTCATCGAATTAATACGCCCGCATTAATCCAATCGATTCTCCACTACCGCTTCATCCCTATTTCCCTTTCTGTGACTCAATCGATTGCGATTCAATCGACGTGGCCCCGCTAGCTACCGGAGCGTACCCCGCTGTTTCAATTAAAACGCCTCCACCCCGCGACAAGAATTAACCCTCGATGCGGAACCGTGTTTCTCGATTCCGCAAATTTTCTGTCGTTTCCATAAATTTCTATCCGTCTTCATCGGATTTTATCTATACTCTTCAATTCCTCATGTCAAATCTATTATGTCCAATAATTGCCGACAATCGTCCCGTCGTTTCGACATTTCTCGTGACTCACCGTCGAGGATCTTCGATTCGGTTCTCTCGAAATAGCCACGTTGAAAGAGAAGAACGGCGATGGAGATGGAAGGGCGGCACCCGAGCCGCACGTTTGTTAAGTTATCTCCAAACTTAAGCGGAGTTTAAATATCTCCCGGATGTTTGGGCGTTGTTGTATATCACTTCGTAAAATCGAGTTTACGAGACTCCGTCTCTCTCTTTCTCTGTCTCTTCTCCCTGTTCTCTTCGCCCTTTCATCAGCCACACAAACTCTTGCATCTTTCTCATCTCGTGTTCTCCTCCCATACAAATTCTACTCGTTGATTTAACCCTTTTTTGCAGTCTATTTTATTTATTCCTTAAAAAAACAACGAATTTCTCGTACCTACTTTTGCGTATACGGGCCGCTTCAATTTCAAGCCTATAATCGCCAGGCTATCGACTAAATTGACGTGGCTCCTGTACAGGTACCTGGTCCACATCCCGGCGAATCGATTTCACTATAAAGAAGCCAAAAAATATTAACTTTTGGCCGAACGGCGTAGCATCGAAGACAACTCTGCGGAAATATCCGCGATGATTTTACGGTTAATATTCCGATTGCCTGCCGCAAATTAATAAGGTTGTTAATTATAGCGTTAAATTTACAGTTTGTCTCTGCTACGTGCTGAACACCCGTTGCATAGAATTCCCGCCCACAGCAAATCTTGTACCGTACAACCCTCCCCATCGCGCCACCTCTCGCACTCTGCCTCTCTCTCTATATATATATCATATATATTCACACACACATACACACACACACACACACACACACACACATATATATATATATATATGAGGAAGGTACACACTTCTAATACATAGTTCAGTACTCTATCTGCATACGTGTGAGCTAACACCGTGCTAACTGTCCCCAGACTAAGTCCACACAGTGACTAACCTAACCCCTCACTTCTACCGTCGTACTCCGCGGCCACCCACCGGTTTTCATCCCTGGCCTACCTATCTGTCCCGACGAACACGTCCCAGCTAGATCGTGCGTGCACACGACATCTACGCTACATCCGTGCATCTCCACCTACCGCATGCATCTCTATTCTACACCCTATCCCTCTATTCTACCCCAGGCCAAAACTGGTAAAGCTCGTCATCAGGAAATTCGGTCGCACCGGAAGTAATTTTTTATTGTTTCTTTTTAATTAATTTTTTTTACAATTTTTAATATCAAAACTTTTTGAAACGTCGATTCTTCCGGTACAGCGAAATTGTAGAGGCTCGTTGCTCTGGAGCTTGTTTTATTTATGCGGATTGTGCAAAAAGCTTCTTTGCTCGTTTGCTCGAAGGATCTCGGCTGCGTTCGCGCGATTACTCCGCAGCTCCTCGAACCCAACGCGCCGCACAGATCTAAGTCGCGGAACAAGGCTTTGCGGTATAAATACTTTTCTCGTTATGTATTATTTTATGAAAGAGCGGGGTACCCGCGAGGAGAGAAACGTCTCGAGATTAATCGGGGCTAAAGAGTGAAAGAGGACAGGCGGTACGCGAAGAGGAGAAAAGAAGACGGGGGCGCGGGGAAACCAAAGGAAGCTCCGGTCGAGGAAGACCATAAGCTTCCGTCGTTTCTTTCAAGACGATGCAGAAAATGAATTTTAAAAAAGTAACAAACGAAGAAAACCGACGAAAGTATGCGTTTGCATTATATGCTCCACCATTCAGCGAGCAAAAATGCGAATTCTCGCGAAAAATGCATTCTGTTTCATAATCCAGAACGGAAAATATTATTAAATTTTAAAAATGCCTGCAGCACTTGTAATCTTCGTAAAAGGTTGCAGACTAGAATTTCCTTTGAAAATGAAAAAAAAGAATTTGCCACCGCTTCGTACTGATGGAAATTTTTACAAGCACTGCTTCTTTTCCATCCAGAGTTTAAAAATGAGACAACAAAAACCGCAGCACCAATAATCGGGGGAACAATCGAAGCAGAAAATAAATCGGTGAATCGCGAAAAGAAACAATAAATAAATTTGAAAAAAAGGAAATCCCGGCGAACGAAAGGTGAACCCTCGAGCTCCCTTTCTTTCCTAGCGGTACATGGGTTCAATTCGAATTTGCACAAATCCGGCTCACTGCACAGGTTCTCACTACGGCACGAAAGGTTGCTGTAATAAATGCGGAAAAAAGAAAAACTGTAAAAATGCTATGGAGGGTCGAGGTGCTCGGGGAAAAAGGGAGCAGGGTACTCGTTGAGAGCCGTTCAATATTCGCGAAATAATTATTTCCAATTGGTAATAAAGTGCAGCAATTGCGGTAGATGCTGGCTTCATTCTTATTCGTCGATGGTAGAGCTCATATGCATGCAATCGATATTAAACTCGCCCGCAGATCTCAAGAGGCAATGTATAGTTTTACACTCTCGAGCGTAACATGCACATACCCGACGCAATACTGTTACATACAATGTGCAGACATCGTTTATTGTTCTGCATTACATTTCGAGTTAAAAAAAACTTTAGAAACATTAAATCCTGCCTCATAAGATTTTTTCTCTTTTTCTGCAATACAAATTTTCGAAAGTATATTAAAATTTGAAGTTTGGAGCAAATGAGACATAAGTGCAATATTGCGCTATTCACTGTATAAAAATGCTAAAGTTACAGATTTAATAACAAATTATTAAAATAATTAAAATTCTTCGTTTTCACATTTTTTCCACTTTTTTAATTAAAATATCAAAAGATGATGATAAAATAGAAAGTCAATACCTGAACTAAGTTTCATAAGCCGTGCTTTTTGCACGTGTGAAGAAAGCACGGCAAATTTGGCTTCGATACGTAGCCACATTCCAAAGTAATTTCTCATTTTCGACGGCACGGACAGCCAAGCGGACAAACACGACTGCTCTCGAGCATCTGAAACGTGCATTAGCGCTAAAATCTACCAGTAATTCTATTCTATTTCACAATATCTTCTCTTTTAGAAACGGTATTCGGAACGCGATAAAAGAGCAAAAACCATTTTTTTTTTGTACGATAAATAAAAATTTTTTTTTAAACAAAGTACATTCTTCGAGGTCGTGTTTGTCTCTCTCGCTGCAATCGATCGAATCTCGACGGCCATATAAACTCTCGCAACTCGCCTGATGGCATGGCAACGTATTTTTTTTTATTAATAGAGTATTATATTTAGGCTCTTATGAGTCGAGCAAACAAAAATGTTGCGCCCGTTCGTGAGATATTGTCATGGGACGATTCGTTAAGCGATAATGACGAACCAATAACAGAAAACGTCAACATAGCAGAGTCGGCCGAAACTCTGTGCAAATGCGAAACAATCCGATCTCGGGACCCGTCCCGCGTCAGCCAGTTGGTCGATGAGAGGCAATACTGGCGTTACTTCACTTGCCATATAACTGTACCAACTATAGATATTTCACACATACACTACAACACCATACCGACTGCAGGAACGCGGTGGACGTCGACGCGCGGCCGCCGCACCGCGTGCGGCATCAATTTACCGTAAATAAATAAATCTATTTATACGAGCGGACATCGGCTTGCTCGCCCATCGTGCCAACCCCGCCGTATCACCGGAATAGTTTAAACATTAGGACGTTGAATAAAATATCGGGTTTACCGGATCCAAGGGTGTGCGCGCCACAGTGTGCGACTTTGCGGGTCCAAGGGACGCAAATTCGTTAGTTCTGCAATCACGCGGATCGACACGAACGAATATATTATTGGGGTGGAAAAAAAACAAAACAAATATTCAAACTGTTCTTTTAAATCAGTTATTTTTGTCAATTTTTTTACAATATTGATTATTACAGTTTTTTCAAATTAAGCGCTCATTCTTTGGTTCGTTTAATCGAATGCAATGTTAATACGAGAGTTTTTTTTGTCTCCCTGCAATTACCGAAGATTCCGGAAATCTCACATTTCGACCAGAAGTGACGTCGTACCGGGAATACGTCGCTTCCGGTCGGAGAGTGAGATTTTCAAATCATAAGTGACGTATTTCCGGTAAATCTGCGGTAATCTTAATTTTCGGTAAATCTGCGGTAATCTTAATTTCCGGTTTCTTAATTCCATGGTGCATAGCGAAGGGTCGTAGCCCCCGATTAACAACAACCTGTTAGTATCTTATATTTTATTCGGATGAGTTTTTCATGCATAACCGTGCTCCAACGGCTTGAACGATGAAGTCCAGCTGCAATTATTTCGCCATCTCGACGAAAGCTGCGGAGCGTTAACGTGGCAAAGATTTTCGTTCGAGGGAGAGCAGCACGTGAGGTCGACACGCCGGGCGGGTTTCTGGTGCGCAAGTGGCGACGGTGCGGTGTCGGTGACCGCGAATCTGGCGCCGAACACATTGTCGAGCGCTGTACATGTGCAGTAACCGCGTGCGATATGCGGCCGTACTACTGCCGGCCGTTATTACTTCGTACCGCCTGGCCAGACGCTCCGAAGAGCTGACAATATCTAGCCTTTATCTGTCACTAATTACTGGTAAAAAAGCTTCCTCTATGAGGAAGCACAACGGCGAGATTTTCATCAAATACACTAAGTATGCGGTCAAAAATGATAAAAAAAATACTCCTGGCTAAAGATCTAAAGTAGGGAGAGCGGACCAAGACGGACTATTTTTACAAATTTTTTATGACATAAAAAGTCCCATCTGACATGGGGATACATTTGGTCCCATTCCCAGTGGTATTTTTTTTTTTGTTGCCACAGTTAGAGTAAATCGAAAGTCCTCGGGAAGATCTGGCGCAGCAGTTGCAATAATCTCGTCAACGTTTTTAATCAAATTCCCGCCAAAATTTTGAATTTACTCGTTCCATATTCGTTCACGGTTCGTCGACGCTCGCATCCCCTTGATTCCCATTGCTTAAAAGAGTCGCTCGAGTTCCGTCGGGTAGTGAGAGGAACATTTTGCGTCACTTAGAAAATCGCTATATAAATTTGCCTTATGCCAGTTGCCGAGTAGCGCGTCGACGATGAGAGCGAAGGTGCCCGACGCCGGGCACCGCCGACGAGCTACACGGGAGGGTGAACAGGTCCTTCAGGCCGGTCGAACTCCCGCGTCTACGATCCCCGGACGTTAATTTAGACGAATTTCATTAGAACAAACGAAATTTGCTAATCCTCGGTAATCCGATTAGAAATTTGCTCCCGCGGCGAAGTCACGAGAGGGGCCGGAATCGGGGCAGAGAGGAAAAGGGGAATGAGAAAGGGGTTGCGTCGAATCCGAGAAAGAAGCTCTGGTTTCCACCGGAAACGGCAGAGGAGCTCGAAACCCTCTTCAATCCCTTTACTCTATCCTCACCATTTTACTCCCTCTCCGTTTCTCCCTCGCTCACTCTCTTCACCCCTTAAACAGTGGCATTTCCCGGTAGCGCCCAACCCCACCCTTAAAGCGAGAGAGCTTCCGAGTTCGAGGCTCCTGTTGACTGAAATCCACGAAAGCCTATATCTTCTTCCTACTGCTGCCTCCTCGCAAATATTTGCCGGAATTAGCCGTCAGAGAAGTCTTGGCCGTAAATCCGTGGGGTGTGGGTGCTGCACTATTCTACGGACGTAGTTTTCGCAACTACCGCTTTCTTTTTACTGCGAATATTCGGATACTCGAAGCGTTGGTGGGCGATTCAAAGTTGTTATTAAGATTGAATTACCTGCATGTTTTAGTTTAGTTTTTTTCCTTTTTATTTTGTTTTTCGGGACACTTGAGCTAGTGTCTTGTAGGATATTCTTCATTTATTCAAACAGCTCTGAACATCGCAGGGGCAGAAATGGGCCAATACGAGAGCTTTATCGCTTTTTCTTAAACGATAGTCATTTTAAGAAATAACTCCGATAGTTTCAGAATAGTTTCTGAAGCTTCTAATAGCTGTACTAGCGGCTATATCGGTATGGTAATTTACTAGAAAAGTGGTCCATACTTCAGCGTATCGATTTCACTCCAAACAAGTCGGAAAATGTTAATTCTTGGCAGATTAGCGCAACGTCAAAGACACCGGAACGCCAGATTAGATTATGGCGTTTAAGGTATTTAATATAGAATCCCGGTAGTTTCTCTGCTAATATTATCGACATCCCTGAAATCTGAGTGTTTCTCATTTCATACATAATTTTCGCTGACGGACGTATTTCTCACATGCCGACGAAAATGAATTATTTCAATTGAATATCCCTATTCTCGGATCTCCTCTCGAACCGCTATTTTCCCGAGCAAAATCTTTCCACTTCCTTCATTCTATATCGCGACAAAGGCCGGTGGTTTATTTTTTACTCGGCACCTGTTCCCATTCCCTCGAAATTGCTCTACCCAACTATTATTCATCAATCCCCGTATTTAAATTCTCCCGCTGTTAGTCTCATGAAGTTCGAAAATAGATTCTCACCGAGAACCTTCGTAAGTACCCCGATCTTACATCCTTCATACATGGTTAGATTATATATGCAAGACCGCGCGATCTCAATTCAGCTCGATCCTCGTTGACTATTTTCCTCGCTTCGACTTTTCGTTTTATAATTCTCTTGTAACGCCCCTTGGGCCAAAGCTTAACGATCCGGGATAAGTAATTTCCCGCGGAGCAACATCGCACGCGGGCACCAAGCCAGTCTGATAGCTGAGCGACAATAAAGAGAGCTAAAGTTGGCTTAAATCAAATCAAACAAGAAATCTTATACTTCAAAAATGTAAAATCTCAGAACAGTTTTTCTACCCAAATATAAGTCCCGAAACTGATTGTGACCGATCCCTAATTTATTTCCAATTAACGTCATCGTGTTGTTATAATACAAAAAAAGAACATTGAAAAAAGCCCAGATTTGCCAGTAAATTTAACATTTCATTTCATCCCCTCAATTTTCCTCAATGCCCTCAATTTCAATTCAAGAATGAGAAAAACAAAAAAAATATAGATCAACGACATGATCCAAAATCGAATGCAAAAACACATATCCATGACTCGCATTTCCAAGAGACGAAAACCCAGCAACCTGCCAGGTACCTCTTAGCGAACCTAGCGGAGCAATACTGTGATTAACCCATCTGGTTTCACCCAATAACTGTAACACGAGATTGTATGACAGATCCATTAATACAGTCCAACGATAACCGGCGGCTGTACGGCGAAGAACAACATTGTCAAAATCAGACTCTGGACCGTTAAAGATATCACCAACATCGAGGCGCTCCGCCGTGGGCGAGCGTGTCTCGATCCGTTCTGTTTGATCCACCGAATTCGTACGCCGATTTCTCGCAGCGTCGGATATGCGAAACAGGGGCCGGTTCGCCCTTGCTGCCCTTGCATGATGCATACGACTAATGGAAATGAGGCCTCGGCGTTTCTGGAGGGTGCGAAGCTCTGCTCTTCTCGTGATGCCCGCGCACCGTGCAGATCCACCAGCTGCAGGAAAACCCTACGGCTAGCCGCGACACAGGGCTTTCTCGCCGGGCGTTGGATCTGCCTCGGTAGACAGACGAGACCAACACGCTGCACGCCTTGTGTGTGTGTCTGTGCATGCACGTGTATTCCTGTGCGCTTGTGGGTGTGGACCGAGTGAGAGGCAACTTTGAATTAAATATGGCAAAACCTGAGCGAGTAAGCGATATATACAACGACTCCGGCGCAACCTAGAGTTCTGCCTCCAGCCAATTTCTCGGCTACAGGTTTGGTTGGTTTGGTGGAGCGATACGAGCACTCAGTCCTGCTGGACCATTATACTCGGGCCTTGTGGGGCACTCGCAATGTCTTAATTGTCCACGTTGTGTTCCTCAGACGCGGAACTCCAACCGACAGGCGTTGTTCGGGTCTTTCTTGACTTGACACCTTTCTTCGTAGGGATT